>JAQIXN010001763.1:0-15634 GCA_034698145.1 Proisotoma minuta
GCTTAGAAAAGTGCAATACAGTCAAACTTTATGTTTTGTATGGCGAGCTACTTCCAACGTTTACAACGTTTTATTATTATTTACTTAGGACTTGCATAATTTCAACTCTTTAAATAATATCTTATAGGCTGCGTCTGCAATCCGGGATGGAAGGGGAAAGAGTGCAGCTTGCGACATGACGAGTGCGAAGTTTCCGATTGTCACGGTCACGGGAAATGCGTGAATGGGAAATGTGAGAATTTTCAATTATTTCTTGGCTTAACGTATTCATTTATATGATGATTTATTATGTGTAGGTTCTTGTATCGGAGGCTACAAAGGAGACTTTTGTGAGCAAGGTGAGAGTCTGAGTGTAATGGTAATTGAGAGAAAGCTTTCTCTAATGAGTGGTGACTCCCACGTGGATTAGCACCAGTTCACTGCGCTACGGGATTTGGTTTCCCCACATGTCCCGTTCCCACGGCCCAAGAAAAGACCAACCAGATTTCCCTTTAATAAGACCAAATACTTAATACACCTTGTCTCTTTCAGTGGACTGTCCCCATCCCAATTGCAATGGTCACGGAGCTTGTATCAACGGGACTTGTATCTGCAAAAAAGGCTGGCGGGGTTCGGATTGTGGGGCGACGGATGCGGAGGCCTTGGAATGTCTTCCCCAATGCTCCAAACATGGCACCTTCAGCATAGAATCCCAGTCCTGTGCTTGCAACCCCGGATGGACGGGAGAGGATTGTTCTCAAGGTGTCTAATCCTTTCAGAATAAATACTTTAATGCTATTAGCCAAGTCCTATAAATTTTAATCCCCTGTAACTATATATAGAACTGTGTGACACAAATTGCGGACCCAACGGGGTTTGTATTGGAGGGGGCTGTCAATGCTCGGACGGTTGGGCGGGGCCACTCTGCAATCAACGACTATGCGACAAAAGATGTGCAGAACATGGACAATGCAAAAATGGCAAGCAGGACAATTTTCTCTTGGTTATATAAAATGGGATATATATTGAAAGTAAATTTATGTTTAGGTGTTTGCCTTTGTGTTTCTGGTTACAACGGAAAACACTGTACATTGGAAGGATGTCCAAATAGTTGCAGTGGTCACGGTCAGTGCAAAGCCAACATGGACGGGCTATGGGAATGTAAATGTCACGGCGGTTGGACGGGGACCGAGTGCTCCGTAATGATGGAACAAAATTGCAACGACGGCAAAGACAATGATAAAGGTACTTATCATCACATGTTTTTTAAACTAACGTGAGCCCCACTAATTGTCCCACTTATGCAGATGGACTGACAGATTGCGAGGATCCCGAATGCTGTGGTTCCCCACCATGCGATAAATCTCAATTGTGCGTGTCAGCAAAAAAGCCGACAGATATTTTGCTGCGTAAGCAACCTCCAGCAATAACCGCATCATTTTTTGAGAAGATGAAGTTCCTCATTGAAGAAGGAAGTCTGCAAAGTTATGCCCGACAAGATGCGTTTAATGGGAGGTATGAACTACATTCTTTTTCCCAAGTCCAAAAGCCCCGTTTCTTACATATTAATCAACTAACTGTGCCCCTGTCTAAGTATTTATATATATATGTACTTGTTTCCTCCTTGTTAACCTGTGACCTTGTTGACTTTGGTCAACTTGTTACTTAAATGTCAGTTGGTTTTGGCTAACTGTGCTTTTCAATCTGTCTTTTTTGTGCTGCTTGAATTCCAAGTGTGTTTTGGAGTCATTTCAACAAGAGGTAAGTATTGTCAAAGAAAAACCTGTCTCGTATATATTTGTGTCTGTGCCCGTTTGTCCTGTTTGTTATTTAGTCACACTCTTTTGTGGATTATCTGTTTTTTTTTGTTCATATTTTGTTTCTGTGTTCACACAACAATTTCACACAAAGTCCTCTGAAAAAACTGTGTTTTTGCTACTTTTACTTGGTTTTAAAATGGTTTGGCTGCAGTTTGTTTCAAACTAATGTTTTTGTTTTCAACTTGAATTTCAGTCGAAGCGGAGTTGTTCGAGGTCGAGTGGTGACACCGAATGGGAGTGGTCTCATGGGAGTCCGCGTCTCTTCCAGTTCCCCCCTCGAGCCCTTGGGGGGCTTCACCCTTACACAGGACGATGGCTGGTTTGATCTCATGGTCAATGGAGGAGGGGCAGTGACGCTTCAGTTTGGTCGCAGCCCTTTCAACTCCCTCTCCCGAACTATTTTTGTCCCTTGGAACGAAGTGATGATCATGGACACTGTTATCATGGGTTCAAGCTCCTCTGACCCCGTGACCCTTCCAGCCCAATCATGTGAGGCTCATGATTACGAAGCTATGCGTCCCGTTGTCCTTGCAACTTGGAAACATGGATTTCAAGGGAATTGTCCCGGAACGAGTGCTCTGCTGATTGAGTCTCAAGTTGTCCAGGAAAGTATACGAATCCCTGGAACAGGAATATTTCTAATGTATCACAGTTCAAGGGGCACCGGCTATTTGTCCACAATCCAACTCCAACTGACCCCTCAAAACATTCCACTCACGCTCAATAGAGTCCACCTACGAATAACAATTGAGGGAGTACTATTTGAAAAGACGTTCGAAGCGGATCCCATGATTAAATACACCTATGCATGGAATCGGTTGAATGTTTACCGACAGCGAGTTTACGGAGTGACAACGGCCATCGTCAAGGTTGGATTTGAGTATGAGAACTGCGGACAAATCATTTGGGACGTACAATCCACAACGCTAAGTGGCCAGGACATGGGCAACAGTGACATTGGGGGCTGGAATCTAGACATTCATCACCGCTATAATTTCCATGAAGGAATTATCCAAAAAGGAGACGGCTCCAACATTTATCTACGACATCGCCCCAGAATCATTGTTCCTATAATGGGCAATGGACATCAACGAGGGTTGGACTGTGCTGCGGAATGTAATGGCGTCGCATCCAAACAAAAACTGTTGGCTCCAGTCGCACTCGCCGCAGCTTCAGACGGAACCCTTTTTGTCGGCGACTTTAATCTCATCCGAAGGATTCTTGTGGATGGAACCGTGCATACAATTGTCAAACTGAACGCTACTCGAGTTTCATACCGCTATCACATGGCTCTTTCTCCCGTGGACAACACACTTTACATCTCTGATCCCGAATCCCATCAAATAATCCGTGTTCGAAATGTGGAAGACGCCTCAGATCCTGAGCATAATTGGGAGCCGGTTGTGGGCTCAGGGGAACGCTGCCTTCCGGGTGACGAAGCCCATTGTGGAGATGAAGGGCTGGCTAGGGATGCCAAACTAGCTTATCCTAAAGGCGTGGCCGTCTCTTCAGACAATGTCTTGTTTTTTGCGGATGGGACAAATATAAGGAAAGTTGACAGGGACGGAATCATCACGACAGTGATTGGAAACCATCAACAAAAATCCCACTGGAAGCCAATCCCTTGTGAAGGGACGCTCAAAGTAGAAGAGGTTCATCTTCGATGGCCAACTGAGCTCGCCGTAAATCCCGTGGACAACGCTCTTTATATTATAGATGATCACATGATTCTTAAACTGACGAGAGATAACCGATTAAGGATAATTGCCGGGCGTCCATTTCATTGTCCCATTCCTCATCCATTTGATGCTGATCTCGCAATCCATGCATCTCTAACTAGCCCACAATCCATAACATTTGCCTCAAATGGGGATTTATATGTCGCAGAGTCAGACTCCCAGCGAGCAAATCGCGTCCGTCTCGTGACCACGGATGGAAAAGTCAAACATTTTGCTGGAGCCGAGTCTAAATGCAACTGTTTGGATCGGGGATGTCCTTGTTATGAAGATGATCACTATCTAGCTTCTACTGCCAAGTTTAACACAATCTCCGCAATTGCCACTGCCCCTGACGGAATCCTTCACATTGCGGACCAAGGGAACTATCGTGTTCGGTCCGTAATGGCCCTCATCCCCTCCCCAAGCATCGGAGAGTCCCGGCAGTACGAAATATACTCACCAGAAACTCAGGAAATTTACGTGTTCAATCGCTTTGGTCAACATGTGGCAACTAAAAACATTGTGACAGGAGAGACGATTTATTCCTTCCTTTACAATGTTAACATGTCGAACGGGAAGCTGAGCTCGGTTACGGATGCGGCTGGAAATAAAATCCAAATTCTGAGAGATTATTCCTCCCAAGTTAAAACTATTGAGAATGCACAGGCTCAAAAATTTAACTTGAGGATGTCTCGTGTTCGAATGCTCCAAGAATTTAGTTCCCCTGAAGGCTACAACTACACTTTCGACTACCACGGATCAACAGGACTCTTGAAATCTCGCTCAGATTCTTCCGGACGCTCATCCGTTTACTCTTATGACGAGTTTGGACGGTTGACGCAAAGTGTCAGTCCCACTGGTCAGGTCATCAGTCTCAACTTTGACCTGAGCAAGCAAGGAGCGTCTGTAAGGGTCTCAAGGGATCAAAATGCCCCTGAAATTTATTCCATCAAGGGATCTTCTGTTACAAAAAAGATTGGGAAAAGCGAGGAAACGACTTTAATCCTGGATACAAATGTGGTGATGAAGACTCCTTGGGGTCAAGCAGTGACGACAGAGTCCGTGCCCTACAACCTTTTGGGTGAAATTAATCCTGCCCTCTCTGACTCGTTCCCTGTCCCTGGGAAACAAAAAACGGAACTTGGGGGTGATCTCGTCAATCGTGTGGAATGGCGATATGTGGCCAGGAAAGAAGGACGAGGAAAGAACAAACAGGTGGTTCAAGTGGACAAGAAACTGAGAATTAATGGGGACAACATTTTGGTGGTGGAGTATGATCGGGAATCCAAGTCCGAGCTTGTGTTTATTGATGATCGAAATCCCCTGTTGAATATAAGCTATGACAAAACTGGAAGACCACTTAAATGGAATCCAAGGTAAAAAAATAAATTTGTGCAAACTGCATTCATTTGTACTAATTTGACATTTTTATTTTATTTTCCAGGGATGGCTTTGCGTCTGTGGAAGTGGAACATGATAGATTTGGTCGTCTTGTGGGATGGAGGTGGGATCAGTTGGTGGAAACTTATGAGTATGACCGATCTGGAAGACTCTCGAAAATTCAGTATGCGGATGGAACTTCTCTGGCATTTACCTTCAAAGATCTCATTGCTACTCTCGTAAGTTTAAACAATTATGCTTACATTTAATTTAATTTAGATTGTTCTAATTGTTGGCTAATCTTTTCCTATAACAGCCAACCAAAATGACAACTGCTGGTGGGAGTGACTACATGTTAGAGTATGACAATGCAGGCTCTTTCCAGTCCTTGACCACACCCCGAGGACACATTCATAGTTTCGGACTGTCCAGTTCCATTGGAGTCTACGAGTACCAATACCGTGCCCCCAGCTCAAGGGACACCTACAAAATCCAGTACAACGACAATGGAGAAGTTCTTAGCATTATCCATCCCCAAAACTCGGGTCGTGTCAATTACGTTTACAATCGGTTGGGGAAATTGGAACTATGCGTTGCTGGACTCCGCTCCACACGTTTTGGCTACTATGAAAATATGGGACTTTTAAAAATGGCTGAAATATCTCAATCTGCTTTCGAACTCAAGACGGAATATAAATACACTCATGGCGGAATTGGTGGAACTCTCAAAGAACAAAAGGAAAAGTTTGGGACAAACAGCGGACTGCACAATGTCCACCTCAAATTCCAATATGACGGAAACTCTCGGTTGAGCTCTGCGGAGACGGAAGTAGGGGGGAAATCCATTCAGACGTACACCGTCAAACGGAATCAGAACACGGGAGCTTTGGAATCTGTCGGAGATCTCAAAATATTCTCAAGCCCATCTCATTTCAACCGGACAGTTGTGGAGGACGCTTCCAAGACATTCTTCTTCACCACCGACAGAGACTCGGTTGGCAGACTCAAAGAAGCCTCCATTATCATCAAGGGGGCTGAAGTTTATAAAATGAACATTCAATATGACGGTCGTGGGAAACTAAAGCACCGAAAATTGGACATCCGCTCCTCTGTCTATGCCGACAATGTAGCTTACGACGAGGATGGTCACGTATCAGAAGTCAAGGGATCTGGTCATTGGAAATATCAATATGATGAGAATGGAAATGGGATCCAGATTGTTGAGCAAGGGGAGAAATCCTCTCTTATCTATGACTCTGGAGACAGGGTCATTCAAGTGGGAGAACTTCTTCGCTACACATATGACGCTAGGGGCTTCCTTGTCCAACGGGGGGCAGAGAAATTCCAATACGATGATAAGGGACATCTCATCCATGCCGTCAAAAAAGACAAGTTCAAAGTTTGGTTCTTTTACGATCATCTTGACCGGTTAATTTCGTGGAAGGATGACAAGGGAAACATTACACAGTTTATTTACGCAGACCCCCAGTCCCCCGAACTTTTAACTCATGTCCATTATCCTTCTACCGGATTTAATCTTCTCTTTCTTCACGATCAAAACAAAAATCTAGTGGCGATGGTCACCTCAAAACTCCATCGCTTTTATGTTGCTACTGATCAAAATGGATCCCCTCTTGCCGTATTTACTCCAGATGGAAACCTTGTCAAGGAAAGCCACCGATCTCCATTTGGAAAGATGATCCGAGACACTGCCCCCGATTTTTATCTCCCAATTGACTTCCACAGAGGAATTGTGGACAAACACACTGGGATTTTGATAATCAATGGAAGGGCATATGACCCAACAATTGGTCAGTGGATGGTTCCTCGTTGGCAAGACTTGACTTCCAACTTCCACAAGCCCACGGACATATTCACCTACAGATTCGCCAACAATGATCCAATCACTCCAACCCAATGGCAAATTTCTAGTCGAATGACCACATTGGACTCTTGGCTCCGTCTTTATGGCTATGAGATGGACAAGATCACGGGGATGGAGTATGCAAAGCCAAGTATATTGGGAGACCTTGTCGCCTCCACGGATGGACATTTGACCCCAGAGTTTAAGGTTGAGTCTGGACTGACCTGTATGGCAAAAACAACTGCCCAAGGCTTCAAAAGCTTTGGATTCAGTCGGGAATCAAAACTGAGCCCTGAGCGAGTCTTCTCCTGGAGCCTAATTCCCCGAATAGCGTACAAAAAGGGTGGACTGGGTCCCGGACTTTTGGTCTCTCGGGCGGAAAATGGGAGAGCGTTGGTGAGCACAGTGGACAATTCTGTCGTCCAAGGAGTCATCACTTCCGTACTAAATGGCTCCATATTTGTCCCATTCCGATCATCACATTCAAATAGCTTCTATTTCGTAAAGGACAATCCCCACAAACTAAGGGACGATTTGGAAGAAATCAAAAGACTAGGAAAATTATTCGAACACTTACCACAAGATGTGGAAAATGGCATCAAGGTACGTTCTTATAACACTTTGAGTAAAAATATTAAAGTAAACTTACGAAACTTTAAATTTAATATTTTGTCAGGAGTTGAAGCTTTGGAGCGGGGATACGACAATTTTCGTACGCTATGGAACTGAGGAAGAGGAAGAGCGAGGGCGGCTGCTCAAACACGCCCACCGCCGCGCAATAGAAAAGGCGTGGGAGGAAGAAAAGCATTACATATCCCTCGGTCTGGACGGCCGGCGGCAGTGGACTGAAGAAGAACGTGACCAATTGAAAAACAAGGGGATTGTCCACGGCTACAGGGCCAGTGACCTCTTCAGCATACAAAAGTACCCCCAACTGGCGGAAGACCCTTCCAATGTCATCTTCCAAAAGGATGCAAGGCGGAAGAGAAGAAAAAGCAACAAAAGACGCCAAACGTCCAGATCCTAGCTCCTATAATTCATTCTAAACTATGAGATATATACATACATATATATATATATATATTGTGCTAGTTGCCCTCGTACTTAATAATTTAAAGAGATTTTGTACATCAACATGACGTGACCAGATGTGGTGCAGAATTATATTAATTAGAGCAGCAGCAGCAACCTGAATTTTACCATGCTCACATATTTTATAGAGGTTTGCTATCAGCTTACAGGGTAACAAATGACGACGACACGACACACTTTTTTTAAAGCTTCAGTTAAATTTGTTCTAGTCCAAGAAAATGGAGTTTGAGTTCAAGTCTCAAATTTTTTGAGTGCCATAAAACTTTAAAGATCTGCAACTTTTTTTATAAACATGCCAACTTTTCCTAAACCATTTGATTTCTGTTGTTTTTGTTAAGGATTTAAATGAGCATTTATCGTCTGTGATGTTGTACATTAAAAAAATGTATTGATGTATATAAATACCATTAATTGTTTTACTACCTGCCCAATTTTTTGAAATAGACTACTACTGAGATTTCTCCAAATTATTATTATTCAAATGATAATTTTGTACTGTACTTAATGATTTTTACCATTACAAAAACGGTGTAAAATATTTGATACGAAGCAATAATTAGATTGAGGAATTGTTACGTCCGCCCAGTTTTTGTAAAACTAACATTTCCTAAATTTCTTGTCCATCCAAAGGACACGCATTCCAAAATATATATAAAGAAGGAAATTAACTATTACCATTAAAGTCAGCTACTGGATATTATTATTGCTTGGGAGTAATTAGAACTATTGCGTCACAATGTATATAACAATGTAAAAAGGTTACTAATTGTTGTAAAAATTAAATTACGCTCATCTTTAGAACAAGCCCCGCAATATATTTATAAAAATCATCACTGTTCTAAAATTTTTACTGTATCGTGCTAATTAAATTTAACTCACTCCATATTAATTAGCAGCTAGTTGTGCACTTTAACGGAATAATTATTTTGAGGTCAACTGTATAAATAAATAATAAATGTAATTTATATCAATATATACTACAAATAATCGCTAAACCAAAAAATAGTTAAGTATCCCCTTTAATTAATTAATCTTGATCAAATATTGAATGTACTCACAACAATCAACAAATAAACGAAATAAAATTCAATCCCATGAAAAATATGTCATAAATTTCGGATAGTTTATTTCATTTAAAAAAATTATCACAGTTTAAAGTCAGGAATCTTTGTAAATTCTGAATGAGGACAATTAGGCACTGGTTTAACTCCAAATTTAATAAGCTTCATCCAAACGCTTCTGTATCTTGAACACGAACTTTCACAAGTCAACGACTCAATTAATTTGCTAGCTTCATATTTTAAATTCCCATGCTGCTCTGCCTTCAAATAATAAATGCAGCCGTCAATTACAGCTTGGAGTTCTTCCTCTTGGATGTCGATCGATTGACAGAGCGATGAAAGACCCTACATAAATCATATTTTAGAATTATTTTTTAGCAGTTTTAGAATTAAAATTATTTTATTTTTTACTTACCTCCAGCACTGTCATCTGCAACTTGTAAGCCTGTGTATAAGTGTAATATTTCCTGTTCTTGTCTTTAACAGCTTCACTTTGCTGTCCAAGAGTTGACAACATTTGAGACAGTTTTGGGAATATTTCTTCCAGTGTTCGTTTTTTCAAAAATGAACCGCAAGTGACGCATAAACTTTGCAGGAGTTTGAATGATTTTCGGACAGTTACATAGTCATTGGAAGTTAACCTATGGAGGAATAGTATTACTTTTAAAAAATGTGTAAACAGAATTGGGTTTCGATTTACTTTACCTCCCAACTAAATTCCCCCAAATGGTATGCGCTAATGGGAGCAAAACATCTTCTTCTGCTTTCAATAGTTCCATCCCTTCAATTAACACGTCCATCGCTAGTAATTGAACAGCGCGGTCGGAATTCGGAAGGAAGTTGAGGACTCGGCTGCAGATTTTTTGAATTAGTTGAACGGAGGGGGAAAGTTTGGTTTCTTCAGGATTTTGAGTGGTTTCTTCGCTTTCTTCAGAATTTTCTTTTCTACTTTCCTCATTTAATCCCAAAGAAGCTTCATAGCCGTCGATAAACTCCAAAAAATTAACCCTCTTCAATTTTGTATGGGACAGAAACTGATTTTTGGACTCCTCTTCAATAAATATTGTATGGACGTAAATGGAGTGAGTAAAGGCGTAAAACACCCGAGAAAATAGAAACTGCAAATTTCCACCGTGATATGGATCGCATGAGCGAGAAAGAACGGATTCTACTAAATCGATTAATGACAGTTTGGAAAAGTCGAAATATTGAGCCAAAAGTGCTAAAGCGTTTGGAGCATTTGGATGCATTGAAATGTTTAGGATTTTGACTTGGAGTTGTGTTAAGATGGTTTCCAAGTTTTGTTGGAGGAATTTTTCGATTTGATTATCCGAAAGAGAGTTTAAAGCGTTTAGGGCAGTGGAGTTATTAGCACCTGCAAACTCAACCAATGTGTACAAAGTTGTTGGTATTAATTCTTCGTTTTTTGACATCAAGTAGAGTCCCTGTATTAAGACTGAGTTTTGGATGTCTATCGTTTGGTTGGTTTTGGGGGATTCTTTTGTGAGGACTTGGAGGATTAATGAAGTATTGTGGCTGGCTGTAAAAATCTCATTAATTAAAATGGGTTTAATTAATTAAATTATTAACTCTAACTCACCCAATATAAAAATATAATACTCGGCAAATCGAAACAAATCAAGAGAATCAATTTCTGAAATTAATTCGTTAAAACAAAGTACAGCCCCCAAAAAATTACTGTTAATTTGTCCATGAAATCTTGCGAATTTTGCTTCAATTATTTCTATGAGGTCATACAAATTTTTCTTGGACAATCCCCGAACGATTCTCGAGCATAATTTCATTGCTGATGATTCTTTCCGCGATTCTTCTGGAGATTTTAAGTATTCCATATTGATTTGAATAAGAAGAGAAAACAATTGCTCCGAAAATTGCTCCAATTCGAAATAGTTCAAGTTTACAAAAGAGATGAGAGAGTTTAGTTTTGAGAGATTTGTTGTTGAGTCTGAGGAGAGTTGTTCTATTGTTTTCGTTGTCAACTCAAGCAGTTCGGTGGGTGTAACATTTATAGAGTCGGTGGGGATTAGTGAGGAAGCGAGGGATGCGACTGAAGGGGAGCAGTCGCTTTTTAACGTCATCAAATTTGATAAGAGGCTTTTATGAAGATGAGGAAGTTTTCTGAGAAAAATTTGTTAGTTTTGTTATGGAAAGTTTTTTTTTCTTCTTACCCTTCCGTATTTTCGAAAAGCCTAATAGTTAAATTTAAAAGTGACATTTTCAAAATCTCTTCAGAAATCAAAAGTTCTTTACTAATTTCACTTATAATGGCCGATAATCGGATGTCAGTTGCCTCCAGTTCAGATTCATAAGTAAATTCGGTCGAAATTATTATTACTTCTGCCATCAGCTCCAGCCCTTTCTATTTAATGAATTAGATTAAATATTAAAACTACAAAGTAAATAGTAATATAAAAATTACCTCAATTAATTCCCCACTCGCCCTCATGATCCTCACATCCACAATTTTCTTCAAAGAGGACACAATCCCAGGCAAGAATTTGAAAAGCGTTTGAGATTCTTCCTTTTTACCGGAACAAAGTTGAGCATAGTTGTGGATAATTGACAGTGACTGGAGTCTATATAAAGAATGATTAACGAAAAGTTTTTTATGTAATCAAATATTTTTACCTAATTGACTTCAAGACGTCGGCCTCCGCAAGTTGCAGCAGGAGAAAAACTGAATGTGCCAAAATTTGCATTTTAGCCTCAGAAAAAAGCGTTTTTGAATGAGTTTTCAAGTTTTTCTTTGTAATTATCGAGATGCAGTTGACGAGGATTTTGATGAGGTCTTCGGGGGTTGTGGGATTTACTAGAAGAGTAAATTTGTTTTAAATTAAAGTTAATTGAGATTAATTTATTTACTACCTTTTGTTGGGTCACTCTGCATTCCAATTGCCAAATGTAGTCGCTGAAATAGTTCGATAAAAACTTCCCAAGAGTCCAGGTCGAATTTTGAGCAGAATTCATCGATTGTTGTGATTAATGCCACTTTTTGGGAGTCTCTTAACTGTTGCAACTTCCTCAAGTGGATGACAAGTGGGAGGAGTACGTATTGCGCCAAATGTTGCGGCGGATCGCTAAGTTTTTTAAGAGCGGCAGTCAAATTTTGGAAATTTAGTGGGGTGGGGTCCTTGATGACCAGTATGCACAAGGGACGAAGGAGATGGAACTCGGCCGTCGACAGGGAGACGTCGACAGTGTCGTCGAGTGCCATGATTCCACTTTGTTGATATTGCAAAGGAAAAGTAAAGTAGAAAAACTTCCGCTCAAAAATCTCAATGTTCAATGTTTATTACACAGAGTGGGATAATACATAGTTAATTTTTATTAAAACAAAAATTGTTTAACAAATTATGGAAAAAGTTCCTTGACCAACTCCCTAAGGCCCAGTCCCTCCAAAATGTAGAGAAGGTCGGCGAGCGTGGCTTCTTCCTTTTCCTTCTCCGTCCACATTTTGAGCATGTAACCCCCCGCATTCGCCCCCTTCTCAGTCTCGAAGAAATCAATCTAAAAAACATCATCTTAAAAAATATTATCCTTTTAATTAAAAAAATAAACCCCACCTCATCCCCCTTGAAGCCCAATTTCTTCGCCAAAGTTTTCCACTCCCCTCCAATCAATTTCCCAATCTCTTCCATTTCAATTTCTGTCAAATTCCGGACATTTTCACCAACTTCTCCTCCTCCTTCAACTTCTTGTTCTTCAATTGGCTCAACTGATTTGAACATTTTCCAGTGATGCTCATTTGACTTCACTCCACTTCCACTGGCGACTGTTGTGCGCGTCGCGTCGAGAGGCAATGTTTCTTCTGGCATTCTTTCCTCGGGCATCTCCGTCTCCGCCACGATCTTTTTAAGTATATATTCCAAGTAATTCTGCAGGGGTTGGACCGGAGCTGACGGTGGAAATTGGAAAAAGAAGGGAGAGCTGCGCGCTAGAAGCAGCAGCCCGCGCCAACCGAAATTTGGGTTGGAGAGGGTCCTAAAGAGTTATTTTTAGTTATTAGGGCTTTTAAATATATATATATATATGTGTGTGTGTGTGTGTATAATAATTCACTTTTTTTGCTTAATTTCCCTCCTGGATGGATCGGAAAGTACATGGGGTGGTGTTGGTTCGGGATCCAACTCTTTGAAAGCGTCTGCAAAGAAATCGTCAATGTTTGGAAGGAAACCTCTGGAATTAGAGCGACAAGCTTCCAAATTATCTCCGCAAATGTTCCAAAGTCGAGTTAGTTCAGGGTTTCCGAGCAAATATTTATTTTTCTCTTCCGCCTCTTCGAGGATTTCGCCGAGTGGACGCTTTTTCTTAACAGTTGTTGTTTCTTCTTCCTCTTCTTCTGCTTCTTCCGGTTCCGCCACTTTTGGTTTGGTAAACGGTTGGCAACCCTCGTTTTTCCATTTGCTCCAAATCTCTTCGCTCTGATGCAAGATGAATAGTTTAATTTTAATTTCATATAAAAATACTTTACCTTTAAAATATGTTGAACAGTTTTAACAAAGGATTCCCCGTTCTCCATCTCTTTGAGCAAATTGAAAATCCGTTCTTTAGTGTTTTTGACGAAATTTTTTTGCTCCAAATCCAGGACATGGTTTTCACTATTAAATAGTTTTTTAAACACAACAATTTCTTTATAATATCTACATACCTCTTAAACTTGACGTCACTGGTCAAATACTGAAGGATAATGAGCAATTGGACCATGAAATGCCGCCTAAAATTTCCATCCCCCATTTGAAGTTCCAACAAATTTCGATTTGTGAGGTATTTTGGGGAAAAAAATTCCCTATCTCCTATAAAGCTAGAAAAATTCCCAATATTCTGGGATTCAAATATTCTGATTCTTCTGGTTGATGTTCCGTCGATTTTGAAGGTAGTGAAGACGTTGAGGACGTCAAGGATGTACTGCATAGAGATATTTTATTAAAAATTAAAATAAACTTTTTAACTTTGAACAAGTTATTGTCTCACCCCCGAAAAAGACTTCCAATTATTATAACACTTGGACGGATCCCGAAAGAAGTCTTGTAAACTCCAAAATTTGACATACAAATTGTAGTCAACTTGGACCTTTTTCTCTCTCTCTTCGTGTGTGATAGAAATCAATGTTTGGAATTCTGCAATTGTCTCAAAGCCTTCAAAAAGTTTGCTATCCTCTATTCTATCTTCTTGGTCGTTCTCCTTTTCATAGCCCGTTTTGTTTTCAGAGTTGAACTCTGACAAAATGTTGAGACCCGAGCGTTCGGAGAAGGGAAAGTAGTTGGCGAGGAATAAGAGGATGCGGCCGCAGAAAATTGTCTCCTGGGCGCGAGGGAGGCGGCGAAGAAGATCTAGGCAATTTTTAAATAGTTTTAAAATTGTCTATAAAAATGTGTATTAAAATATTGAAAATACCATTGCACATCCTAAGCACTGCATTTTTCCCCGAATTAAAGAAAGGATCTTTCCAAACATCAAGTCGACTTTCGACAAGCTTAAACAATTCTTCACATTGTTTAAGATTGCTAAATTCAAACAAATCGGAGATGACGGTGATTGGAGAGGACGCAGAGCAAATTTGACCTTTGGCAAGCTGGATACTAAGTTCTACAAAGCGGTCTAATTTGTCCCTGTTTTGGGGCATTTTTTCTACGACGAACTCCCGAAGTTTGGCGTCGGCAAGGATTTTTTGCTCCGCGGGGTCTCTAAAGTTTTTTTTTAAAAAAGTAATTACTGTTTGTTAAAGTAGACGACTTACTCCTCTGGGGTTTCGTTCAAAATTTTCCTATAAGCGTCGAGCTCAATTTCTCCTTCGTCCCCTTCGATGTATGAAGTGAACTTGTCCTGTGGGACAATTGCTCTTAGCTTATGCTTCTTTTGGGATAAATTTTACTTACAAAAAAATGTTTTTTGAAGGTTCTGTAGTGGGAGACACAAGTAAGGGGGTTGATGACGTGTTTAACCTTTGGTGGCGACGATTCCATCATTTCCTCGTCACTTATCGTCGCAAGATTTTCGACAGGCGGCTTGGGCGTGGTCTTTGGTGCGGGCCCTTTGTTTGAAGCGGTGTGCATTTTGAGGGGGTTTAGTGGGTTTATTATTGGGGAGGGTGAAAGTTTTATTCTGAAGCTGCCGTTCTTCTCCATTTTGAACTTTCCCAGTATTTCCCACCCAATATAAATTGTAGTAAACGTTTGTAAATTACAATTCAAGCTTGATTATAAACTTTGTAATCAAGCTTGAATTGAATTTAATGTTAATTTTTTGTTCCCCAACAATTAAATTAACCCAGTTGACCTTTAGCGCTCTCAGCTAGTTTTAAAATCTCAATTTAAAGCGCTCCTTTTGAACCAAATTTGGATGAGCTGCTCATTTTAAAAAATTGAGACGGGAATCTGAGACTGCCCCGTTGGTTGTTATGACAACTAATGAAAACGAGATGCTGCATATCGGTCCGATTTGGCTAATTTTTTGATATGTTGTAAAACTTTTGAGTCTGAACAACATTTTAATTGCCCTCGAGCTGAAATTCGACCGGCGTGACCTACTTTTTGAGCCCCGAAGATGGCAACAAAAATCTCACCCCCATCAAATGGGGTATCATTAGAAAGGTCTTGAGTAGTCGAAAAAGAATATGTATACATTGTGGCGTCTACGAGGTCATGGTAAGCGTTGAGAAGGGAAAACATTTGCGGAAACTAGCTCAAATCTTTGAAAAAG
>JAQIXN010001764.1:0-15624 GCA_034698145.1 Proisotoma minuta
CAGCTTTAACTTTTTATTTTTTGGCCCCAGTTTCGTCACCCTATTCCCTGCGTTGTCAGGGTCCTCAAAGCACCCTGGATTGTTACTTGTAGGAAACGCAGATCCTTCTTTCGGCAAAGTTTTTTTTTTATTAAAAATGCATCCATGGTCGCTTACCTCACATTCTCAAAAATCAACATCGGATGAACCATTTGACTCATCACTCGTGTTATCGACTCATAGGAAGAAAATGAAATGTATGCAGTAGCAAACAAATTTCAACCATGCATTATCTTTTGTATTTACCGATTAGCTCTTTGATAAATTACCCAGCCTTGAATCATCAAATAATCACAGCATTTATAAATTGTAATGGCATGCGCTTTTGAGCCATTCTTCAATTCAATTCCACGCGCAAATTATACAGGTTTGCATTTAGTAAAACTTTGTTAAGCCGTTATATATTTAGCCATTATGAACTATTTTAAACGATTTTGTTTACTTGTATTTTGTTCTTTGTTGATTCAATTTTCTTTGGGACAAAGGGCAGCTCATCATAAAACTACAACTACTACAACAGGTTTGGAATAAAATGAGACGCAAATTATTTACAATCAAAAATAAGTATAAAATATACTTATATAAATATACAAATTACTCATCAGTAGCCACTACCAATAAGTCGCCGATATTGCCACTAAATAACAGGACGAGAATAATTGGGGGGATAGAGACAAAAAGAAATGAGTATCCTTTCATCGTCTCATTATTTCGTGGTTTTCCCAGCGTTGGTCATTTTTGTGGTGGAAGTATAATTGACAGGGAATGGGTACTAACGGCAGGTACAAAGCAAACAAACAAGCAAAAATGAAAAATTAATAAATTGAAATTTAGCCCATTGTGTAACTAAACCCGACTTCAAGCTAACTGCAGGTGAACATGATCTCCGAAGTTTTGAAGGGACAGAGCAAACTGTGTCTGCAATTAATGTCATTAGGCATCCCAATTACAATCAGTAAATATAGTACTGAAATTTGTTTTTTAATTGGCTAACATTGCTTGAAACTTTGCATAGACAAACTTATGAAGAAGACATTGCTTTGGTTAAAGTTTCTCCTCCGTTTAATTTGACAGAGCACGTGAAAAGCTTCCAATTACCATCAACTCATTTTGTAGCAACAGGTTTAATAAGAAGACAATAATTAAAATTAAGTGTTGCTTCAAACTTGTGACTGCTTAGGGAATGCAATAACTTCGGGTTGGGGCGTGACCGCTGAAGGGAGCAATGAGGTTAGCCCAGTACTGAGGAAGGTTACACTCCAGGTGTTTGCAAACATGGAATGCTCAAAAATGTATGGACTAGATTTCCATATTCATAAAATGATTTGTGCTGGAGATGGACAGGAATCAAAGGATGCTTGTCAAGGCAAGTTTTTCATGAGTTTTAATTTGATGTTTGAAATTTTTCATATCATGTAATAAATTTTATTATTACAATTTACCCATTTTTAGGTGATTCTGGGGTATGCACATATTTAAATTATGTTATGTTAGACAAAAAAAATATAATAAACCAGAACATTGAAGGGTCCTCTGCTGTGTGACGATCACAGATTTGGTGATACACTCTGCGGGGTCGTGTCATTTGGTTTTGGCTGCGGTCGACCAGAATTTGCTGGTAATATAAAACTTTGTTATATTGAAGGTTTTTCTATAATTCTTAATAATTTTATGAAAATCAATTGAATTTCAAAAGGCGTATACACAAAAGTAGCATTCTATTCGGAATGGGTATCATCAGAAGTTGAAAAGGACTCTCAACCAAAGGAATCGTCAGGTCACAATTTTACAACTAGGAAAAGCTGGAGAACTACCACAACGCCGACAACCGCATCTCCAATTGCCACAAGTAACAAACGTACAAAACGTCCAAAGGATCGAAATAAATCGAACGCACAAACAAATATGTCATCAATTTTGCATGTTATTGTCCCAATATTAATTTCACTATCTATAAATTATAGACTATAATTTAAGTATTTTTACAATACGATTTCTTTTAACTAGTTTATATAAAAAAAAACATACAAAAAGGCTATTTAATCTTGAGAAGGAATAAAATTATCCAAAGCAAGTTTTCCATCATTTTCAGTCAAAAATACTAAATCTGCAACAGTTTGTTCTACAATTGCTTGTTCAGCTTTTTCTGATATCTATAATAAAAACAAAATAAAAGTCAATTTTCATTGTTAAGTTATTTTATCTGATTATACCATTTCATATTCCATGTTTGTTTGTGGTTGAATCCAAGCTTCAGGCCCAAAATTAACACTAACCACCGTATTTCGGTATAATGATATAGCTGGATAATAAGTTCCAGCAGAAATATTTTCATACATTATACCACAACAAACTCCATTTTTAAATCCAATTATTTGTGAGCCTGGATGAATTGGCAAAGGAACTTCTTCTTTCTTTGCAGATTCTGAAAGCTTGTCCTTTTCCTCGTAATATAAATGAGATTTGAACCGCACAAGTGGCTACATAAAAAAAATCAATTAAATCTGTCGATATATACGTATATGTTATGCAAACCTTGTCTTTAAAAGAGTCTGGTACTAATGGATTCCGATCTTTATCTTCTGGAAGGATAATGAGAAGCCCCATAACATCTCCTAAAGTATATCCTCCTTTGGCGTATGATTTCCCTTTCGCCAAATGAAAAGCAGTTCCATAGCGAGATCTCCAAGAATATCCAAATTGATCATAGCCCAATGGACCTTGGAGATTTGCATGAGGTTGACCATAACCAACTCTGCATGCTCCTCCTTCAGGAAGATCCACAATTTTAGCTTCAAAATACCAGCTTCCTTTATTTACTCCTGTTGAAACAAATCAATCATTACAAATTTTTACCACGTAAGTTGTTGATTACGTTTTTTGAACCATTATTACCGTGAGTTGCTCTAACCATGCAGTAGCCTTTGTCGCCGGTAACTGACAAACGGTCTTCAGAGATTTTTAATTGTGGGGCTCGATCATGTAGTGCTAATAGCACAGAGCATGGCACTAGAACTCGATATAAAAATCCAGGAATTGGTTTCCCTGCACCATCACTACTTTCATCAAATTCTTGACGAAATGGTGCGTTTGGATCTGGTTCTGCAAGCCAGTATCTAAAGTTGTCTTTGTTATATGGGTGGTCTGGAGGATATCCATGAAATACTTTAGAGTTGAAAACATCACTTCGGGTTTTCTTTGCAATAGATCCTTGACTCAACGAGGTATTTTCCATTACATTCCTGCGTTTTGCTCCTCGTCCCCTCAATGCCGCGGCGGCTATTTAATAATAATTTTTTTTATTAAAAGTTTTAAATTTGGCTGCTTAAATGTTTTTGTTTTAATAATACCTGCACTTGCCGAGTCGCTAACTTTTAAATGTCCAGTTTTTATCATAACTTCATAGTTTGGCTTGATTGTAGTGAGATCAGAGCAAAGTAATCCAAAATATGGTACCCCCGGTTCATCCTCTTTTTCTTCCATTGAAAACAACGTACCAAAGTCCTTTTGAAGGGTTCGAAGTATCTTTGAGGAAACGAAAATTGAATTATTATTATTAGTGCAAAATAAATTTTTATATGTGTACCGTTGAATGCCATGAAGATGTAGAACGGCGAGTCGTTGTAGTCAGCGCATCCCAATGCATTTCTAACCATGGAATAATGTCTTTGTCTTTTGAAAAGATTCTTCTGTTTGTCCCATCCTTCACGCAAGATTGAGTCAAGTTTGCCAACACAGTTGTACACATTTGTGAAAACTCTATAATAAATATAATAATAGTAATATTGTTTCATATTATGCTTTCTAAAATATCTTACGTGCTTGACTCCTTTTAAAAGACTCGAGACCAGTTGGAGAGCAATTTTTGCACATGAATACATAATTCATCATGAAAGGGACGAGTTTTCCTAATTGATAACCGATGCAAGATTCATGAAACCATCGATTACACGAAGCACACAATAATTCCGCAATGTTAAGATTCCTATCTTTTCCACTAAAACAATAATTAAAACAAACTCAATTATTGACGATGAATTTCAATGAAGTTTGTGATTCACAAATTGTGAATTTACCAGTAGCAATTTCCTTCCCTGTCCTGACTTATTCGTCGGCGTGTAATTTCCATAATTGCGTCTTCGTCTAGAAAGTCGGCGTCTCCATTGTCACTTTCGCCATTGTTTTCCTTATCATGATCCTCTCCCCCGTTATTTTCCTCATCTAGTGGCTCTAAAATGTCTTGCTCTTGAACAATTTCCTCGTAGACCATGTCGTCTTGCATCATGTCGTCACCCCCAATGACCTCTTCCGCAATTTCCAACATGTCCACGCTTTCAGACATCAAATCCTAGCAAAGCAAATCAGAATTAGAATGATTCTTTAAATTAATATTAATAATTCAAGAAAATTTTACCATGTTATCCTCCTCATTTCCAGACATTTTAGAAAATTATAAAGCTTTTGATGCCGTCAAATGACGAGAGGGACCAAAAGCTCAAAATCCGTTTCCCTCGTAGGGAAAATTAAGACTTTTGTCTCTCTTTGTCTTCCATTTACATGAAATATATTATTATGGAAAACTACCATAAAATTATGACATCACTGACATCAGCCAATTTATTCATAATTACTAAAAGGCTTCATATTACTATCAGCCTCATAAATCCCTTTTCCTTCCTATCAATTGCAGTTAAACGGATATTAATTTCCCGATATGGACATTTCCAGGTAAAGGTGATAAATATGTGTAAAGATTTCGCCGCTGCTCGTGAATGGATGCTGTGACGTGATATTGATAAGCTGCAAATATGATTGCAAAAAGCTCAATGTCAGTATCGTAATTACTCATACAAAAGAGACTACACCAAAATGCATTCCACTTTCTCCCCAATGTTCCTATTTTCTCTAATCTTAAGTTTGCTGACACTAGTTTCCGCTGCAAAGGACAATAACTTGACTCGGCTACATGACGAAAGTGTGAATGGTGAGTAATTAAGGAAATGCTTTTGCATTTCTTAAGCCATAAATTGCATTTTAATTGCCAGTGGCATCAAATGAGACAACGCGGATTGTTGGGGGGGTGGAGGCTTCGAGACACGAGTACCCCTGGCTGATAAGGATCCAATCCAAGTCAACCGGAAGTCTCTCCTGTGGGGGAAGCATTTTGGATAAGAACTTGATCTTAACTGCTGCCCATTGCATTTCCGACCCAAAAAACGATCGTGAGGTTTATGAAGTGCTCGCAGGAGCACATGATATGAATTCTAATGAAAACACAAGACAACTTAAAAAAATACAGAGGATTAATTGTCACAAAAACTATGATAGGTATACAACTTGTGAAACTGTGTAAATTATTAATAATGTCCATTTAACCATTTTTATCATGCAGTGAAAACTTTAAAAATGATATTTGCATTTTGGTTCTCGCTTCGAACTTGACTTGGACGGATGCTGTAAAGCCGATAGTCCTTGCAAATGAGGCAATAACATTAACAGGTGTGATTGTTGCAAATAATTATTTATTGAAAAAAGCATAAGACTTATCATTCTTTCCAAAGGAAGCGCAACGGTGGCCGGTTGGGGACTTACACAAGAAGCAGGCAATGTCTCTCCAATCCTACGAAAAGTTGCTGTCCCTTTTGTGAGCAATGAAATTTGTTCGCAAAGATATAGACCTATTGAAATTACATCATCAATGCTTTGTGCAGGGAGTGACGGGAAAGATAGCTGTAAGCTTTTTAAAATCATCATTAAAATTAAGAGTTAACTATATGTTTATATACTTTTTTTTCATAGGTCAAGGGGATAGGTAAATGGTTAATTTTATTATATGGTCATGAATTTATAAAATTAAAATTTAATATATTCTCAAATTTTTAAATGGCAAGTGGGGGAGCTCTAATGTACAACTTTAATAGCAGCAGTGTGGTCCAAGTGGGTGTGGTCAGTTTTGGCTATGGTAGGGAGAAACTATTTATTTTACTTTTGCACCATTTATTTGATTAACAAAAAAAAACAATTAATTTTAAGGTTGCGGTCGCTCAGACTATGCAGGTGTATACAGCCGCGTTTCATCGTTCAGAAAATGGATTTCAGAAAACTCTGCTCATACTACTATGTCAAGTTCTTGGATTATTATACCATGTTTTTCTATTTTAGCTTTTTGGATTTTCAAATATTAAAAGTTGAAAGTTTATTTCCATTCATTACACGATGTATATAACGAGTTTTAAGTTTTGTCTATTCCATTTGAAGATTTAGCCGTTTTTGTTGAGGCATGCAATTTGGAGGACATATGGGTTAGGAATTAGGAAAGTGAAAGTCAACGACAAGGCAAGAAATCAAGAGGACTTATTCTGCACTACATCTTGTAGAGCCATTAAGTTGAAGGAGTGGACAGAGGAAGCAAAACATTCCTCTAAACTCATTCGACTTTGGCACATCTCATTCACTCCACAAAAGACATCCCCAGAATAAAGAAAAGAGAAAAGGAATGCTGAATGTGGGCCACCGCAATGACTCAAGTTTTCTCTTCAAAATTCAGCCCATTATTGTCGTTAAACTTTCTTCTTCTTGGTTTGTCGATTTACGTTGTTGATGACTCTTGTTTCCCTTCTTGTCCTTGAAACTCGTTAGAAATGAATAAAGACTAAATTACGCAGCATAGCAGTGAGTTGCAAAATCTACAACTTGCTCCTTTTACAAGAAAAGCACGAACAAGTTGATTTTGAGGACATACCCTCATATTTTGCAGGGAGAATGTCAACTGCAAAATAGTTCGGCATTTTAGCAAACATGTGAATTCCAAATTCCAGAATCAAGCAAACATTCACCAGCATCTATCTAAGAGACTGGATGTGTGCATAAAGCGTGGGAAAGGGAGCACTTCAGATCTTCCACACTCTCTCCCCGGCGTCCAGACTATATAGAGAAACAAATATTATATTCCCCAGCTCCATAAAAAAGTTTCATGATTTTCTTACTTCTAAAAAACATGAAAAAGACATTGGTCAGAATTGCGATTTTCTGATGGCTCCAACTTTCTCTATTCGTTCTACGCAGAAGAAATGGGACAGCAAATAAATGTAAAAGGACATCGTCTCAATTTCTTATTTCATATGCCTACAAGATTATTATTTTATATATGTATGTACTATGTGTCTTTTCCCCATTTGTATATGTTTGTATTATATACTGCGGAATCTTACCTGAAACGTTGCTGAACGTTATGTAAGTAAGAATTGTATGCAAGAATTTTAAATTATTTGTTGATTGTGCAATGCAATTTAAAATTCTCAAGTGTAGTTTTGTTCTGAAATTTCATTTCGCCATCTGTACTGTCATATCACTGAAATGTCAGAACTGTTCGTTTAGTAAATTTTATTCTTTTCCGAAAATGAGCTGTTCCTTTCATCATCATCCCGAGTTTCCCTTAATAAATATGCCTTGGAGAGAAGGAAATGATACACTGTCGCCAGAAAAGGAAACCTAAACGGTGGGGATGAACAAGATTCTTCTTCCTCCTGCTTTAGACTCAAAGTAAACAGAAGATGAGGTTATCCAACCACTACCTCATCCACTCTCACCCACATCCACTCATTCGCTAAGCAAATAAAAAACTTGACATTACTTTATTTACAAAATTGTTTTTTTTATTTCAAAGTTTGAAAAGCCTATAGGTATTGCGTTATCAATGATTTTCTTGTGAGACGATATAAAGACAAGCAAGAGTCTCAACTTGCCTCATTTGGGATGGTGAAAGGGAAGTTGGCTTTTGGACGTCAAAAGTGTGTACAAGTTGGGAGAGAGGTGGATGGTAGTTTATAAAATAGGGAGCCGGGTTGAATTGGCTGGCAGTTGGGAGTTCGTTGGGTTGGGAGAAAGTTGAGACGTTGCTTTCACCCCGAAAACTATTTCAATTTCCTAATATAAACTCCCTCAAGAGTAAACAGTGAAATCTCAAGACTCGTTGAGACCCACTTTCTTCCCCTTGTTGTCTCCTGCTACCAATCTATCAAATCCAACACTGATGGGTATTGGTTCTCAAAATTTGTACAAATAACCCCAAACAGTCAGTAGTGACATGACATGCTGTGTAAACGTAGTAAATTACTTAAAAACAAATAGCCCCAACACTTCAACTTCTTTTGTAAACAATCAACTTAGTTAATAACTCCCTTCGTATCTAGTTGTGCCAAACTGTGGTCAGCTTCATTAACTTTATGGATAAAACAAATTCAAAACAAACGCAAACATCCAATTTACACTTGCTAATAAGCACAAACAAATGTACATCAAAAACTAAAAATGCAAACACGTTGTCATCAAAGGGTTGTTTACCTTAGTCAGTCAACCCTTATTCCCGTCTGCTGAAAAAGCTGTGAGAGTTCGGTGTGGACACACATCAGTTGCAGAATTGCAGAGTGAAAGTAAGTAGCTGAACAACGTGAGAAAAAAGAGAGACAGACAAAAAAAGGACTTGGTGAGATTTGCAAGTCAAAGTTTAGATTTTTCTTTCCGACTCGGTTTCACATCTTTGCTGCAAACCCTCTTATGTAAATGAGTTCAAATTGTAAATCCCGTTGTGTATGAAAAGTTGAAGCGTGGAGAGTGAAGCTCAGATCAAAAGAGAAACAAAAACGGAATCCGTTTCGAAAGGGAATTATTCATGATCGTCCAAATTCAAAGTCCCACGATTCTAACAATATTTCTCAACTCTCCGTCTCAATTATACTAATCCAAAATTTAAATTTATAACTTGACCACATCCTAAAATCTTAAAGAATGTTTTACTTCCTACGGTGAAAACTGTTTATGATAATATTGCGGACTAGAATTTCTTACAGTGTGTTCCGGTAAAAAAAATCAACATAATTTGAACCCTTGAGGCTTATAAGCAGTTAAACAAGTGGATTCTCCTATTTTGTGTCTATTTCAAGAACTTTGCTATAATAATGTAAAATAAACAATCTCGGAAAACAAACTGAGACTGAGAAATATTCTTCCCCAAAAAGAAGAAAATTGGTTCTATATAAAAAACACTTTATCACTAGTCTAGAACTTTATTAGGCAGCAGAATTATTAAATTTAGAAAAATATATACATTATAAAATCAAATTATCACAAAGACAATATAGATTTAAAAAATGTCGATGATCAATTAAAAGGAGAAGTCAAGCGTCTCACGTTCCCTCGAATTCCTCCAACTCCAATTAATAAAGGTGAGAAAACTTTTTTTATTTTCCTTTCTCAGTTTTCTCATTAACTCTCTTTGATGTTGCTGTATACTTTGCAAATATTTTCAACTGCATTGCATATAGATAATATGTAGGTCTTTGAAAACTAGAGCATTCAAAAAGATGCTTAACTGAATTTACACCCCTTCATGACAGAGAAAGAATAAAAAAAAGCAGACAGTTTAAATAGAAATTCTTTTTTGATTAAATAAGAATAAAATAGAGAAGAATCAAGTAATCCATGTTTACTTTGAAAAGTACACAAGGCATTAAAAAGTTTTGCACATTTAAGTATCTCTGCAGACTTGTCGTATTTCACTTGGCTCAGAAAAGTCCATTTGTTAACAGGAGAAAGGATCGAGTCTTAAAAAGTTTGCAAAATAGCGTCCCAATTGTGCTGCTTTTACTTAAACTCTACAGTTGTTTTACTTCCTCTGCATCATTTGGCTTCGGATGCTTTATTGCCTTCCCCCAGCTTACTAATTTAATTTATTTAGGTAGTCAATCCATTAAAAGTTCCTGAATGTCGACAATATACATATTTATACATCTTCAAGAGTTTAATTTGGAAGAGATAGAATGTTGGGGAAAATAATCTAAATTTATTTGCACTACCCCGATTGCAATGGATTTGGTTTATGGATGGCTTTGTCCCTTAAGGGCGAAGGTGGAGGTGGCTGGTAATTTACATTCACATGAAGAGGGAGGAGGTCAATAACGACCTCAATTGGTATAATGTAAACTTTTTGGTCCCAAAACACAAATCAAACGACTTTCTCCAATTGCATTTCGCTTTTTCACCAAGAATTTTTGGGCTATGAGCAAAGTTTAAATTGTATACATTCCTTTTCCCATTGTACGACCGAGAAGGTCTTCTCTGCACACAGTATTTGTAA
The DNA here is from genome assembly GCA_034698145.1 of Proisotoma minuta. NCBI lineage: Eukaryota > Metazoa > Arthropoda > Collembola > Entomobryomorpha > Isotomidae > Proisotoma > Proisotoma minuta. Next base: position 10,175 of record JAQIXN010001764.1, read on the forward strand.
ATTGCTTCACCGTTTGCCCGTAGTGTATTTGAGGCAATTTCAGTTTTGTGGTGGACCACTGTGGGTTTGTTTTGGGAATTTGTCTCTGTGACTTTGCAATGGTCCGCTATGTTGAGTATCTATTTTTCCGTAAAAATTGTCTGGGTTCAAGGGAATAGTGCAAATAAATAAATCACAAAACAGAGGAAAACATTTGTTTTAGTTTATTGCTTTTACCTGAACATTTTGAAACTGCATTCTTCTATACCCCATCGCTCTTCTTGCTTTCTCTCAACATTGGTCAGTCTACATACTTACTCTTGTATATAGTTTAGATGAGCTGTGGGTGATTTAGTGCAGAAATGTATGTTATTTATGTACACCTTGCCCAGCTTTGTTGCTATATTGAAGAGTACAAGAAATCTTTGTGACGTGTACACTGCGTGCCACTTTTTAGAAAGATTTGCAAAAAAAAACTGTTAACAGGTGACAAGTGCCCAATATCCCCTTGTTGCACATTTTTTTTTCTGCAAAAGAAAATTAGAGAAAGGTTTGGGTTTTTCCTCCTCCTGTGCTCTGTCACTGTCGCCATATCTTGATCTTATGTGTCACGAAATCCTTTCTCGGGAGCAAAGGTAACACCAGTCAGAGCCTTTACTATTCAATGCATTGATTTGGAATTCACATGCACGCTTAGACTGCTTCCCAAAAGTTTTATTGAAAATCTCACCCAGTTGAAAGATCCAATATTTTTTTGCAAATGAAAATCTGGTTGAATGTTTTAAAAGCCAAATTCATTTCACATTTATAGTGTAGAATTGGTTTTTACTTGTAGATTTCCCATTTTATGGCGTGGAAAGATTTCTGAATAGGACAAACACAAAGGAATTGAATATAGGACAATTGAGTAGTCAGTCAGTCACAAAGTTTGTTAGTTTGGACAGTTTGTTCTTATGAAAGCAGTTCTTAAATAAGTTCTATTGTTGTGTCTACGCTTCGTCTTTACGCGACTAGGGTATTAAAAGTTGTGCAGAGAAATTGTTCCAAACACATGTAACTAACTTTATACATCCAATATTTGTAGGAAGGTGAAAGCTGTTCTTACAGATTTATTGGATACTTATTGGCTATAACATTGTGGTAACCCACATTATTGGGTTCATAGAGAGAACTCTCTTCATAAATAGAGTAACAAAAGTGAGACAGGCATCTTTCAATTATTGTCTCGATGAATGGAACTGTTCCAAATCCTTGGAATAAGCCAACTTTCATTGACTGAGTGAACTAGATTTTCCTGATTCAATCCTCGACTTGTGTTGGGAGCCCCATATCTGAGGAATACAGATTGGCCGAGCTTAATGCTTCCTGCGGCTGGTTATACAGCGGAGGGGAAAGTTTCATTTCATATTCCACACTCTTTGAAGAGAAAGTGATTAAGGAAGTCCGAAACCACCTTCGCTCCCTTCTAGTTCTTTGTGTAATTGTGTTTCCCAAAGCAGTTAATTACACAGATGGAAACCTTATGCAGGCTTCAAAGTTCTAATATTACTGCATTCTTTAAAGTTACTTTAGATTGAGCAAATAACAAAGAAGCTAATCAAATTAAACATGATTAATGGGATACTTCACGCAACATCAAATAGACTAAATTAAACATTAGCATCCTTTCTTATTGATTGCGGATTGAGTGCTGCAATTATCTTGTATTTCAGGAAACTTGAGAATACTTCAACAATACTTCCTAGAAATGCTTCAATACTTTGTTCAATATTTTACACATAACATTCAATTTTGGTGCATAATAAGGACAATTTGATATTTTCTTTTGTAGTCATCAAGAATTATTTTATTAATTAAACATTTTTTCCAAACACTAATGTCATTTCTTCTATTCACAATTTGAAGGCTATTTGCTTTGACTCAATTTTTATTCAGCAGATGACCTCATTTATAAAGTGGAAGTTGACGTGTAATTTATTTCTCTCGCTGGGAAAGTAAGTGAAAGTCAGCTTGAGGTGTCAATCTTTGAATGTCTTTATTGTCGAGATTTCAAGAATAAATTTGCTAATTTACAATTTTGACGGGTGCAAATCAATTCAGAGTTCTAAGTAGTTTAGGTTTAGACAAATGCGATCTGCTTCTCTTAATCCTTGACATGACTTTCCATTTTCCTTCTTTTATTTGAAAATTTCTATAAAATGAGAACAATGTTAAGTTGAAATGGTATGAAATCACATTACGTTTCATGACACGTTATACATTACCTACGAGTACTTCAACTTTTCAAACTGAATTTTGTAAAAGTGCGATGAAAAGAAAAGTTTTCTCTCGTAAAAATGATTCAAAAATTTTCTTTCCACATTTCATTTCTCCAAGTGCGGAGTGTATGAAATATTTATTTACGCACATTACATATATTTGGTCCATCAAGATTTTTTTCCATCTTGTAAAAGTACCACAGGTCTCCAACCGGCAAATGCTCATTCTTGGGCAAATATTGAGAATGAAATGAGAAGACAAGAAATGATGATGATGACTATGGCATTCATCCCTGGCCTCAATAAATGGATTCCGCAACCAATATCAATACTCACAAAAACTGAGATCCATTCCACAAACAATCCAAGCCCAAATTAAGCGTTGTCGTATAAGGACAGTTTTTTCACACGTTCACTTTCTCCTTTCTTTATCTCTTGCAGCCGAGAGAATACCCGGAAACAAATTGCATGCATCCATTATAGAATAAAAAGATATCAGAGACATTCAATATTCTATGATATGCTTAAACCTTGTACATAAGCATAGTCGGAGAATTTATTGCATCAACTGAAATGTAATATGACAAAAATCATTGTCATTCGCAATGATTTTTTCAAACACTATTTTAAGCACAAATCGTTGTATATACTTATCCGCATTACTTATATATTCAAGCAAACATTATCTCTTATTGAATTGCCGTTGAGAATAACTTTGGTATGATTACTATGAATATTTTAATACTCAATCGAATGGTGATAATACAGATTATTTTTCAAGTTGCCCCGTTTGACGCAGTATAGTGATTCGTTTTTCTTCAATCTATTCTCACAATCTTTTATCTATGTTGCCATCATTCAACATTTGTCAAGAAATCTCTTTTAACTTGACGTTTCTATTTTAGATTGGAATGTCTTTGTTCATTTTTCGACAAGTGACATTAAATTGCGGGTTTCAACTGACAGTGCTTGTCAACTGTTACACAATTCCTTTAAACGAACTTGTTTTCAGACTACAAACCATTTTCAAAGAACAAAACGTTATTTTATATGTCATATATGAAAGTTGCTTGCATATTGAAAAGTAGAGTAATTAGTAAATTTAATTAATTCTTTGAGTAATTTGATAAAGGTAATAATGAACAGCTTTGACCCAATTTAGTATTCCAACTAAGTGTTTAGGCAACTGCATCAAAGCATTTGTTACATTTTAATTTTGCTCCTCTTCCTGATTCCATCTGCGGTTTACCCTACCGATGTACATGCATATATAAACACAAAGTGGGAAATTGTTGTACAAGTTGTAAAAAGGCTAAACTTTATTGTTGTTGCAATTCAACTGAAATTTAATCTTGGTTGCACTGTACATATACATGTATAGGTATAAAAGATTCATTTGCATTCGTGTGAGAGCGTGGCTTTGATACAAGTTAAAGACTGACAGTACAGTGACATTAATTTATGATTTGATAGAGGAAAGTTTGACTTTTAGGCGGTGCTTTGCTCTTGAGTGAGAGTTTTTGTGTTTCATCCAATTTGGAGGTGGCAGGTGATTGAGGGGAGCAATGAAAGTCAAAACATGCACATGTTTGTCATTGAGACAGGTGGGTTAAGGGAGCCAGGATTTTCACTCATATCCATTCTTTCTTTCAATCCGTCTGCCACATGCCTGTTAAAAACTAGGGCAGAGGAAAAGAATGAAATTGAAATATTAGAAGGGAAGAGTAATGGGGGAAATTTTGGGATTTCTGAGCCGTGACTATCTCGCAGGGGATGATGATTGTGTGGTGGTGAAAGTAAGGGAAAGCATATGCATGTATCCACTTCTTCTTTACGACAATATTTACTGGAGAATGTGCAGACCTTGCATATCCTGTCTCTGTTCCAATTCCATTCCTAACTAGATAGATATGTTGGAACTTTGCTTTCTCTTTCTGATACAAATCCAGCAGTGCAAATGAAAGAGCCTCTCTTTTGTGTTGCTCTCTCCAAAGTCAGTATTGACGAGTGGCTCTTTTGTGGGTTTGTAAGGCCTCCAAGAAATGGCCAATCCTATAATTTCACTTGTTCCATCATTTGCACAACATCGGAATCAAATATCATTATCCATCCATATCCCCTTTGTCCATTTATGCCATCAGCATGTCTCTTCAGTTGTTATCTGATGTCTATCTGATGTCAACAAGGGAAAGTTGGACAATGAGGGGCCATTGCAAATTTGTTGTGTCAGCATCACTACAGACCCATTTATTTACCAACACTGATTTCATGAAGACATCTCCTTCAGACCAAATCCTCTCAAGCATAACAAATAACAATAACTTGTCTGACTAAGACTTTTCCAGTTTGAACATCTCCCTCATCCCATTAGCTGTCCACTGCTGTCTGCAACAACAATGGAAGGACCCTTAATATTTCTGACATTAACAGTTCTCAATTGAAAAGAAACATTTCTTATGTAATTTCACCACTAGTTTCAAAGTTATGACGATATTTGACTTATTTCTATTAGGAAAAGTGAAATATACACATTATTACATAACGCCTTTCAAACGTGTGAAAGTTGATTGCTAATTTTACATCAAGTGAAAACATGTAGATCAATGTGATTTCAGGCTTGAATACATAGTCGGCAGTTGTAAAAAAATGCAAAAGGGATTACTTACAGGATGGTGAAATTGTGCCAGGCAATAAAAAACTTTTTCAATCACTTTCAAAAGAGAGTCGTATACTTTAATGTCATGAAAATAAAATTCCTGATTACTTGTCAGCTCTGAACATTGAATTCGCACTGCACCCTGTAGTCCCTCAGATGCAGTCCCTTAATTCAAATTCCTTTTTTTCTTCTCTGACGTTTAAGATTAAATTCTTCTCTCTTGCACATTTCATCTTATTGGTGACGATGACAAAAGTAAAGACTTTTACTAAAGGTTTTATGAGTTTGATTTATAAGCACTATTGCTCTTTGTAAAATTGACTTGTCTTAAATGACAAACAATAAAAAATATATATTTATAGCATTACTACTATTACTAAATTAACAAAGTGCAAATACAATTTTTCTATTGAATTGTCGTTTACATGTATATAAAGTGTTTTATTTCGACTCTTCATCATGAAACTTTTATCGTTAGCAAAAAAGTAAGACACCTTTCTTATATATATATATATATATATATATATATATATATATATATATACAATGTATATTAA
>JAQIXN010001765.1:0-15623 GCA_034698145.1 Proisotoma minuta
GTCACGTGTCCAGATTGTTCAGAGACATGTCCAACCCAAACAAGCGTCACGTGTCCAGACTGTTCAGAGACATGTCAACCATGTACAACAGAACCAGCAAGCTGTCCTACGCAACCGACTTGTGAACCATGCAATTGTTCTACTACTGAGGGTACTTAGTCATCTACATAAAATCGATATTATTTTCATGATTTTAGGTTTTCCATTTCAGACCCAGATTCGGAAGAATGCTCAAGTTCAAATACTGGTTTGATAGCTGGAATCGCTGTTGTCTCTGTCCTTTTTGCAGGATCACTGGGAGCCGCAGCATTTTTGTTTTGGAAACTAAAAAATATAGCTCCAACTCCTTCCTTTGGAAATGCCTCTCCTTCAGCTCCGTCCAGCTCAAATCCAAAACCACCAAATTCTTTTGGTAGAAAAAATAGCTTTGGTAAAATAGATACCGAAGACCCAACAAATATTGAAGAAAGTGGTTGGGGAAATCCATCATTTACTTCCACGGAGCCAGCCAGCTCGTCTGGATTAGAACAAGTTGTCACTCACCCAGGTATTAATTCTTTATAATTTGTTTTGATGGCAATTTTGTTTTATTTATTTATTTAACTGTACAGAACCAATAGCATCTACATCCAAAGCGGCAAGCCCATATATGTCGACCCCAGTAGTTGACGCTGCGAGTACTCCAATGAAGTCTTCTTTAGCCAAGCCTAAAGAAATTGCTCCAGATTATGACGAAGGGATGAAAATGACTGAGCCAGCTCAAACTAAGCCAAAATCTGGAGTTAAAATTGCAGACGAGGTTGAAATTATTGATAATGAGACTCCCATTGAAGATGAATCAGAAAGATTATAATAGATTTAATTTTAAACATGCATTTTAAGATTGACATTAAATTCAGTATTAAGCAATAAACTATGAATATTTACGCACATTGACCGATAAAATATTACGAGATTATGTTTTTTTTCCTATTAATATTTACAAAGTATCCTCCATTTTACAAGATCCAAAACTTTCCTGATATGACAATCGCCCTTTTCGTGGGACGATTTTCTTATTATTACTCGCAGTTGTGAGAGTGGTCGTAGCATTTGTTCCCCCGTCCCCCCAGGTTGCTCGACTATCTGTATCAGTCACCGTAATTGTTGCCCCATGGCGTCGAAAAGGTAAGCTTATCACTGAAATCGGGGGCAAAACGAGACACTTAATTTAAAGGTTTTTGAATAAAAAAATACTTATTATGAATAAAAATACTTACTGTTAAGAGACGGTCGAAATGTAGAACTTGGAATGACTCTTTGGAAAAATTTGATGCGAATTTCCGGCATGGATAGAGTGTACAAGTATGGATTAATTGTGGAATTGATTGGCAGCACAAAAATCACTGCCCAAGTGATAACTTCCTCTGTTGACAAAAATAAATAAGCATATATATTACAAGTACATTTTTTAGGTATATACTTGGAATTTGATTTCCTCCCAATGCATAAATCTTCAAGAAAATGAGTGGAAGCCAGCAAAGACAATCTGTAAAAACCATGAGGAAAAGGCGCACAGCCATCTCAATATCTTTGGTATCAATTGGTGTCGAAAGTCTGGTTGTTCGAATGACACAAAATAGTTTGGAATATGATATAGCCACAATGATCAAGCTGAATTTTAAAGCAAATATGTGAGTCCATAAGCTATAGTATTGCCTTTAAAACTGTTAATAAATACCAAGCTGAATTTAATCCCACAATGACAAATGTTGTATATTGCCACCCAATTGCAAATGGCTCATCCAAATGAACAGGGAAGCAAAGGCCAGAGCTTCCGTAATATGAAAACTTTCCTCGCCATTGAATAGCTATCAACATTAAATTTTAATTTCAATATAAAGTGTTGAGCAGTTAAGTTGATTAATTATGTACCTGGTGCAACAGCTAAAACTGTGACAAATATCCAAATGATCATCATTGAGATTCGAGATAAATTCAGGCTCAACTTTTTGTGATATGAGAATGGATCACTAATGACCAAATATCGCTCGACGGACATGAATGTTAAAATGAGAAGAGAGGCTTCACAAGAAATCATTGCAATTATTCCGATTCCAGAGCAAAGAAAGGAAGTGCTCCATTCATAAGCGTAATCTTTGTATGCGTTTCGGTATTGAATATCTTTAATTGCAACCGTCACAAGGTAGATGCCCATCAGCAAATCTGCTCCAGCCAAATTGTTGATGAAAACGTCTAAAATCCTGCCACGACCACTAAAAACACAGCGTGTAATCAGCACAATTGAGTTTCCAACCAGGGTAAAAATTGCAACAATCCAAACAATCCATCGGAAAGATCGTCCAGCCAGCAGGTTTAGAATTGAGGATACGCCTGATCCATCAACATTTTTTTAATTTAAAGAGAGTAAGATACTTTATATAATTTAAATATTATTTTGTTACCATCAGAAAATGGGTAGCATCTTGTAGCCTTGATGAAATAGCGACAATATCCAAATTTCTTAAAACGTCTGCCATAAAAAAATATGTAACTTTTAAAAGAGCAATCACAATTTGCTTGCTTATAAATAAACTATAGCTTACACATAATCCAATTTTGACAAAGTGCTTAACCCATCAAAATCAATTGCTGATAACTCAACTCCGTCCAAGTTCCTATATGGTTTCACATTTAATTATTTCGAGTATTTAGAAAACATAAAATGAACTATTTTTATTAGATTTACAAAGATGAGAGATTTTGCAGTTGTGAGAAAACTTTTCCTTGAAGAAGTTCAAATGGGTTGAATTCTAAGGATAATTTTACAAGTTTACTCTGTCCGTCAAAAACCAGTGGAGAAAGTTGCTTCAACATATTTCCAGATAAATCCCTACACAAATTGAAATTTATTTTTTAGTTGAATAAATGCTTCAGTTATATGTATAAAAATATCTGACAGATGCTCCAAAATAACATTGTGTCGGAATGCTCGTTCTTCAATTGTTTTAATCTTGTTCTGCATCAAATATCTACAGTTTAAGCATTAAATTACTTAAAATTCATAATTTTTATTTTGTAGTTAAAACTTACAGTGACTTTAATTTTTTTAATCGTCTAAACACCCCATCTCTAATTATCTCAATTTCATTGTGATCCAAGCTCCTAAAAATATATATGGCCTGCTGCAATTGAAAATTTTATGATTTTTATATGCTTACAAAGCTTGTAATTTTGGCATATCCGGAAATCGAAAGTTTTCCAAAGTCAGCTTGTTATATGACATTGTCCTAAGCAGATAAAATGTTATAAGCGAGCATAAAATTGTGATAATAAAAATTTGAGACTACTTACAACCAACTCAATTTTGGTTGATTGCAAAATGCTCCCATACTCATGTTTTGGATCGAATTGTTGATAAAAGTCATCCAACAAGCATGTTCCCAGTTACAAATACTTCCTTTTCCCAAAGTCATAATTGTATTGTTGTCAAAAAATCTTTTTAAAAAAATGCTCATTTTCAATAATGAATCTCTTTATATGTATAATGAAATCTCACAGTTTATTGATCGTGTTATTGGCTGGAGGAACAAGTTCATCAGACAGTTCATCAAAATTCATGACATTATCCAATGTTCTAAAAGCATTGTAAAGAAATATAATTCAAACTCCAATTTTATAACGTTTATGTATTTTTGTTTACAGTTGCATAACATGCAAATCCAACTTCTCCCAAGGAACTCTGCCCCATTTTCTGTCCCTACAAGAAATCCATCTCTCTTTTTTACTACAGCCATCAGCAAGTTCAAGGGTTGCTTTATTAAAAAGTAGCAAAATTAATTAAAAACCAACAGCATAATAATTGTTATTGAATGGACTCAATAACACCTTCAGATTGTGTAACGTTTTTCCCTTGGCCACATAAAAGTTCTCGGAGAATAAAATCCACAGTATGGCTCATATCATCTACATTCAAATTGCTTTTTAGCATGAATCTAAATTATTTAAAATATTCAGTTTGCTTACTGCAGTCCACAGGATTCTCGTCACTCCCCAAAGGACATTCTTTGACATGATTGCATCTGTAAGTTGCAGGGATGCAAAGATCATATTCTTTGCACTTCCACTCAGAATCTCTGCATGTGAAATTTGCACTTGGTTTAAGTTCAACTGGCATGAAAAAAGTTTGTTTAAATTATTATTATGAATCCATTCAGATTGTGCAAAAATCAATCCTTACTTTGAGAATCTGATGACCAAATTATAAAAAATGCAGCAATTCCCACACCAGTAGTTAAAGTCAAAACGCTCAAAAAACTCACAGCACAACGCATGTTTTTCACGCTCAAATATTGTATGAAAAAAGGAACCAATGAAGCAAGAAGCTTTTACTTCCAGTTTTGCCCATTTTGTGGCAATTCTATTTGTTCAGACAATTCAGAACAAAATTTATCCTGGTAAAAATAGACAATGTAACTGATAAATAGGAGAAGGAGTAATAAGACGGCAGCAACTATTAAGACAGGTAATGGAAGCATGAGGAAGTAAATTACTTTAACCAGAGACACGCAAATTGCTCACGAACGTAATCCTCAAAAGTCCACAAAGCCACAACTAAAAGTAAAACACCCGAAATACAAAATGATAATCGCTATCCGTAAAATGCCCTTGTTTCTTCTTGTTCAGATTTCAGTTGGAAAAGTCATAAAATAAAATGAGATGAATATATAACGCCTAACAGGTTCTCTAATTGAAGATCCTCTTCTTATACATACATATACGTATAAATTTTTATGTTTGTTTGCTTCGCATACAGATGACTTTTACACATAAATGTTTAAAATTTATGACTTTTTTGAAAAAAAAACTGAGTTATGTAAGCTAAAGAAAAAAATAAGAAATATTGATGGCAAATAAGCCGACACTTGAGATTTAAATATGACAAACCGGAAGCAGACAAACAAGGCCACTGCCTAAATTATTTATGTGTGACCAAACTGGATGAGTTCCATCCTTAAACTGACTGAGAGAAGGTCACCGGTGGCACTATTTATTGGACAATTTAAACCGAGGAGATTGAGACAGACTACGAGGAGAAGAGATGAAGAGGAAAGTTGCTGGCTGGCTTTAGAAGAAAGTCAAACTCAAACGGTTTGAGTCAAACCGAACCAAAAAGCTGCTCATGACACCATCAAACCAAAACCAAGACCATCCATCCATCTAATCAACGCGATTCGAGTTGTATGTACATTCAACAAAACTTTCAAGTTTATAAGACGACAAAAAGTGATTTCTTCAAATTAATTTGCTAATGCAATTTAACTTGCAAAAGCAAAAAAGAAAACCTTTACCTCGGTCTAGAAAATATAATTTAAGTATATGTAGGTTGGATTATAATTGCGGTAATTTCTAGATGTCTAATAACTAGTAATAGGAAGTATTAACAAGTGGACGATTGTACGATAAACTTATGAATATAGGGATATTATTCAATCGATTTTAATCTGATAAAATGAATTGAGCTTTTTAGTCTGTTGGCGTGTCCTTCCAACTTAAATTTGGTCAGCTGCATTATTTACACATTCCATTGCACTTGTTGTCACTTTCTAGGTAAACTTTTGGCATAAAACAAAAAGTAAAATTGCAATTGTTGTAAACTACTGTCAACAAATCCTATTAGCAAGGATCCTCCACATTTATCAATGTGACGAAATGAGCAAAAACACAACAAAATGGAGAAAGTCTGGTTTAATTAATCGTTGACGTTATTGAGCTGACACGATTTTAATTTTGGGACTTTCTCCTATCGTGGCATCTTATCAACTCCTTTTTTGACAAGGAAGCAGCAGTCAACTCCACATACTTATTCTATTTTCATCAACGTTCTACTTTCACCAAGTATAAAACTCATATGAATTACATAGTCTATTCCCGGAAGAAGTTTTCCTTTTGTTTTTCAAGTGTGGAAAGTATATAAAAGCAATTCCACTTGAATTAAAATCCAAATCAAAGAAATCCCTGGAGGAAAACATAAATTTACTTTCTCTCGAACAAAAACTCATCTTTAGTCAATATGCAACTTCACACTCGAGACTGAAAAGCCAAGAAATTCTTATTTTGACACAACCACAAGCATCCACTTAACCGTCCATCACGTTCCACTCGCTTATTGACTTTCCTAATTTATTCTGCATGACTGTGACCTAATAATATATCATCCGACAGCAAATGAATATAAAGATGAGAAAGGAGTGCATCATTAGGATCCATGGTCTCATTTTGATATCACTCCGGAAGAGGAAGAAGAATTGGCTAATTAATTCGATAGCAGACAAGAGACCGCAGACAGATAAATGGGGGAAAGTGAAAGTGAGAATGAATCTGGGTCTTTATATGCAGAAGATAAAATACGTATATTTTACTGCCGAGTGCCGTCACAATCACCATTACCATATCAGACCCCGTCATTAAATCCCAGGCCAATATTGCAATGTGACAACAAAATATGAAATGTTATGCTAAATGGATTACAAAGGAGGCTAAACATTTTAACAGTCCAGATAAATAGTATGTATGTACATTGACAGAAAAGCTGGAAGCTATTGCTAATGAAGGTAATTGCCAACACATATATACATAAGTATAATATAATCTTTCTGCAACTGCAATAAACTTTACATTTATTTTATACTCAAAAATACGAAAACTTGAGATCTATGATCCGTGAATTGAAGGTCGGTCCAAAACTAATAAAATAAAGCCCAGAAGTCTCTCTGGGGGATTTGTTTGGTTAGTTTATCTTGTTATCTCAAGTCAACGTAAATTTCTCCACTGAATTATTATTGTATCGTCACATTTATTCACGCATCAAGCATGGGACTCTGCCAAAATTCGTTCCTCAAAAATTTTATGAGTGTACATAAAGATAATGACATCTATAAAATGCACTTATTGACTCTAAATATTTTAAGCACTAAACTGTGCAAGAGAAAAGAAGCCAAGTGATGCAAAACCAAGTTTTTGTTTTGTCAACCCATTTAATTTACTTGTAATTATTTTTAGCTAAAGCCACTTGTCCCAGCCTCATTTTAATTTAAGGACTTGCACGAGTCAGTCTGAGGCATTGAGCAACACTTTTTTCATTTAAAAAGTGAAAGAAAAACGAGATCGGATTTCAGCTGTCTGTCAGTCCAAAATGAAATAATTTGAATTTAATTATGATTGAAGGCTGGGATTGAAATGGCTGCAATGCAATCAACTCAAGTGAGTGTAGTCCTTTTCAAATTAGTCAATTGTCGGAAAACATTTCAACGCGAGTGATTTGCGGACATGCATTTATTTGCCTTCCTTTCTTTCCCTTTTATTGACAGAGATTCAAGTTACTCGCTCATCACTTTCATCACCTACACGAACCAACATTGCATATTGCATTTGTGTTGGTTGGCTGGGATTGAATTACATTGCGACACTTGTTGGCTGTAGGGAATTAAACCAGTCTCAATTTCCCCAAATACCTATTTAATAATAAACTTGAAGCCTTCCTTTTCCTCTTTAATCAAATTAACTGACTCGGTTTGATTACTTGTGTAAATTTGCCACGTACATACGTCAATTCAATTTTGTAATTGGAAAATAAATCACGTATAAATATATACGACAAAAGGTCGTTTTTTGAGACAATGCAATGCAAAACCTTTATTATGCACATTTACGTACATTCTGAAAATAAATACTTTTTATTAATCCCAACTAATTATAAACCAAAATATTTATACCACTGCAATTAGGAACATAATAGTATTTTACAAATGCCCAAAAGTATTTCGCATAATGAACACTATGAACCAGCCTTTCCCATTAGCAAAACTATTAATTACTTATAAGCCTAAGCTCATTAATTATTACGAGGATAATTAATGTCTAAAACGTAAACTTTGGATCCATTTTTAAAAGTTTCTTTCTTAGTTGAATAACTGCAAAGATTGAGTAGAGTCTTAGTACATTAAGAGGTTGAATGGCGATATCTGTCACGGTGTATTGCATTTGAGCGAGGTTAATTACTGTCATGGCCAACGTAAGGATGAGAAGAGGAATTCTGTACAGAAGCCATCGTTTACAAAATTCTGGTCGATTCTGTAAAACAAAGAAAAACATTATCTCAAAATGCAATGATTTATTGAGTTACTTATATGTAAACAAACCTCAGTGGCAGCACGAATTAAAATACAGCACAACCTATCAAAAAATAATGATTTTTTTATGAAAAACTAAAAATTCCAAATTTGACATACCAAATCTCTAAAATGAAATAGCTCATCATTAGAATGAGCACTCCAAGGTACATTGTATAACCAAGAAGTGGACCTAAATTTTTCAAAAATAAAAATTTAATAAAGTTTCGCAATGAAGGAAAATGCATTTTTGTATTCTGATCATGGATTCAAATATTTCAAATACAATATTTCGAAATACAGGAACATTTATTTTGAGGTTGAACTCGAGACAAGATCCACATTTTGATAGTAACACATCAGCAAATGCAAACAGTCAGAGATTTTGACTCATTTTTGGCATTTGTTTGTTTATCTATTTTTGTTACACTTTTGATCTGACCGTGTCTCCGTTTCCGTATTAATTTTATTATTATTATTATTATTATTTTATCCCATTTTAGGTATGTCCATACTTAATTCAGATGCATCCTTCATCACTTGTGAGACGTGAATCCAAATTGCTTTTCCTGCAATGTGTTGTCCATTGTTATTTGAAGGTTTTGACTCCTCTTCCATAAAAATTGTCTCTGCAATAAACAAAACCATTCATATTATACTAATTTCTTTCGGAATCAATTTAAATTGTAACAAAATAAGAACTGTTGCAAAATGTGCATCCCACGTTGTAATAACTGATATTTGGTTGTACGTTACTTGATATTCTTTGCGCATTATCAGATTCAAATCTCAAATAGCAAATAATAATCTAATATTTGTAATATGTAATTTTCTAAGAAATAAACAATATCTCAGCTACCACTCCCTGTTATTGCAATTACTTAACAAGAAAAGAGAAAAAAGGAACTCATCAGTAATTCATCTCATTTCTAATTCTTAATAAAATTGTAAATCGATTTTGTGATTGATTGATTTTTATCAAAGTCTCACACTTCATCAATTTGCACTCTTACACAATGATCTTTTAATTGCAAAAATAAAATAAAATCTCATAAAAAACAACCTTGAAATCTTGTTGTTTAATTATTTACTGTTAAGTTCACTCTACTCACTCTGGACTAATCAATTGGGACATATGAGACGAGCATTTACACTTATATATTTACACTTGATTATTGAATACGCAGATTCCGGTTTCAGATTCAAGTGTTCACCAATTTGTCAATTACGGGAATGAATCCGTAATGGAATTAATTTTGGATGTAGGTTAAATTACCTTGTGAAACGTCGTACTGAGTCCCATCGTCAAATAAAACAAATCTCATGGGAATGGAAGAATATATTCCCCATTCCAAACCAGTGGAAACGACCACAGTGATGAAAAATAAAATCTGAAAACAAAATCATACAAAAAATAAATCTAAATCCTTCATGCAAATTAAATCAAATCAATCAGCAGAGTAAACAAACTGGAAAAGATTTGTTGATGTCTAAACAAAAAAATAGCTCAAAACTTTCCAAGTTTCATGCATCGATCTCAAATACTTGTATTGACAGATTTACATTTTTCTATTTCTAAAAGATCCATTAGTTGATAGAAACTTACAATATCAATCACTGCAAGTCTTTTGCTCCCACGTGGGATTGATGTACAACAAAACGGGTTGCACACCATTTTAAAGGTGTTATTTTTTTTTCAAACCAGACACAAATCAAATTCACTTTTCAATATCCACTAAAACGCAGTTGCAGAAATCGATTTTGGTTGATGTCAAGAATATGTTCCCATTATGGGTGCAAATATTTTCACAAAACTTTTTCTCTGTTCTGATTCTTAGTAAATAAATATGTATAATCTGTCTATCTCGGTACCATTTAACTAATGACTTTAAGTTTACTTGGCATACTTGTGTTCTGAATTGTGACCACTGTAACAGACGTAGCAGACTGAATACAATATAATATGAAATCTTATAAGCTTTGCCAAGAGGTAAGACAAGATGGGAATCACATATCGCAAACGAAAGAGAACGTAAAATTATTCTGCATATATGACACAGAAAATTTATAATAACTTCATCTCACTTCAAAAGACACGTCCATTCATGATTACCATTAGGTATTTGTAGATTCCATTTACACATTCATTGTTTTCATATAAGGATGGAAGCAGAACTCAACAATCAATGGCTCTTGTGATGAATCGTTTGTTGTTTGGCTTCAGGTAAAATCCCAAGCCAAGTCATCATCAAGCGTCATTTAAATGATTCCAAACTACCTTTGATTACTTTTGCAAATAAACGTGTCAGAATTTATTGAATCTCAACTATAAAATGGACAGCTGAAAATTATGATTGTGCAACTCTTATTCGACAAATATAATTGAGATTTTAAAGAATTTGACTAGCTATCGTGCATAGTGCAATTAAAAGTTAATGCTTAGAAATTAATATGTTAGAAATTATTAGCATGATAATAAACAATTTATTTGATATCATGAAAAGCTTCTCACAACTTGAATTTCCTTCATTTTTGAATGACAAGCATAAAATTCTATAGACGTATTACCTCTACCTACAAATTTAGTAAATTATGTCCCTTCCCTAATTCATAGTAATGAGAGCAAAAAATATTTTCATAAAAACGCTAAACAAGCAAGCTGGGTAGACCAAAATCAAGCATTATTTCGAAATGGGCTTTAAAAATTAAAATGATGCTATTACATATTATTCTCAGTTACATGGGTGTAGAAATTTAATGCTATTAGCGAATGTTATAAATTGTCTGGTGATTTAACATATTATTATATTATGTCTCTTTGAAATCTTTGAAACAAAGAACTAAGCCGAGATTGAAAATAATTTTACTATTTTATATCTAGTTAAGAAATATCAACCAATATCAAGGCCTTGACAATCGAATTCACTAAAAAAATGTTTTTTTTCTATTTGACCAACCCAGACGGCGTTTAATATTTGCATATTGCTAGTTGTATGACAGTAGTGCGAATGAGTAGCCAAAAATATCATATGTATCATAGCATATCACATTATCATAGGCTGGTTTTTTGGTTGTTGTACTTGAATTGTGCAACATTATGCAACAAGCCAAAGCTAAATAGTAAGCATCGTGCTGCATTTTAATGACAATTGTTGCAGAACTGCTGCACTACCACAAACCATTTACGACTTGTATACAAAAAGATTGAATTGATACTTTTTTGATTAATATAATTTGTACGTGAGTTCTGACCTCTGCAAGATCAAATTATAGATGCAAGTTACGACATAACTTGTCACCAACAAAAATATCGTCGCATCAGATTAGGTAGAAAACAAAATCAATAATCAAACAAATTATGGGTGACCTTAGTACAAATATAATGACTCTTTATCAAAATAAAATTATCCAAATGATATTAAGGCCAACAAAACCTTTACAGCAAATTTTCATGCGACGCGAAAGATTTTTTTTATTTTTTAGAAAATAGGGAAAATAGTCTAAAAGTGTTTCTCTAATAATATGATTGATGAGCTGATAGAAAATGAAAGTAACTAAATAAAACAAATGTAGAATCACTCTTGTTTTCAATATTTAATGATGTTTTGAATTATATTTTCTGTACGTGCCACGTCAAAGTCATATAAAAATGCACTTTACATTATACATATAGTTCAAAAAATTGAATATGAAGAGTTTTTGTTTATGGTCTAATTGTTTTAAGATGCATGCTTTTCAAAATTGTGTATGTAAGACCGATTAAATCTCGTAATAACGATGTACATATCTTTAGCTCACAACCATACTTTTATTTTAGTATAAGGGTAATTCGCACCTCTTAAAAATACTTGTTTGATAATTAAGCCATTATACTGGGTTATATGTGGTGAATTTACGGGTTCACGGTTTATGGTTACCTCTCTCATCTTATATTAAAAATTGACCAATTCAAAAGATGAGAATTGTGGAAATTGTTCTCGAGTCTTCTGCAGAGATAAAGCGAAAGTAAAACTTCCTCCTTATAAATATATCTTTCGTTTGTTGGCTAAAGCTCACTTACATATTATTATTGATCCGTGCAAATTGATTTTCACAAAGTCGAAAGTTTAATAATATTTCAATTAATTTACACTAATTAGTTTAGCCACGGATTAAACAAACGTTTCAAACGAAAGTGAATCTTTATGAAATGATCAGTTGCAAAAATGTGGCCATCGGAGGAGCAGCAACAAGACTTGAGTTTAAAACAGTCTGAAGTTTCCAAAGTCCAAGATAATTTGGAGGAAACATTGCTGAAAACTTTGGATCTTGATTTGGCTAAAGTGGGAGAGGAAGAAAAGATTCCTCTGCCTGCAGACGAAGAAAACATTGAAGAAAAAAAGGCTGATGACGAAAACGAATCCGAAGAAAAAAATAATGGGGCTCAAGAAAATCTTCCCCCGATTGCTGAGGTTGTTTTTGAGGAAAAGTCTGAAATTGAAGAACTGGAGAAATTAAACATAATTTTACAAAAAGAAAAGAAAGTAGATGATGGTGATGTGATCAAATCAGAATCATCCACAGAAAAGGCTTCAGCAGTTGACTTTGTTCTGGAAGAAGCTGTTGTTAAACATAACAAAGAACAAGAGGCAGAGGCTAAAGAATCATCTGATGACATTATTGCAGCCAAAGAATTTAGTCTCACCTTAAATCCAGACCTTCCAAAAATTAGGGCACAGCAAATTAAAAACTGGCTTGAATTTGAAAAAGAAAATGAGAAAATAAGTAGTGAAGAAAAGCCCCGATCCGTAGATTCTGGTAACGAGTCTCCTAGGTCAAGGGAAAATTCACCACAAGATTTTGACTTGGATAGTCTCGTATATTCAAATGTAAACGCTAAACTTGAATCGGATGAAATAAACAATGGACAACACACAGTACTGACTGATTCCAATGGACTGCAACGGAAAGTTAGATTTCTAACGGATCAAAATGGCCAAATTCTGCTCTCTGTGTTTTTAACCAAGTTAGTCACTTTATTTTTTACTATTTTGCACACTCTAAGGATAGGATTGCACAAGAGTATTAAACGTTTTTCTTATGATGGCAGTAGTGACGGTGAAGAAGAGGAACAACAGCAAGTTATCCAAGTGGCAGATATTGGAAAGGATCATCATTTGCCGGAAGGAATTATCAATTTTCCAGAGATAGAATCCCAGCTTGCAGCCTACGTCCAAACACAACAAAGGGAAGCTGTTAAATCCTCAAAGTCTGACCTCGTTGATACAGACACAATTCTTAAAGAACTTGGGGTAGAAAAAGATGAGCATTTAGACAATAATGATTGTGAGGAATCAAAGCTCAAAGCTTTAGAAAAAGACAAGTTGAACGAAAAACAATTAAAGATGATTCCAGTTGATAAAACCATTTTAGAGGACGTTGTAGAAGATTCTTGTTCTGACTCGTCCGAAACAATGTCAACATCATCATGCTCGTCCATGATTGAAATTAAGCCAAAAGAGAGTAATGAAATCATTATTGATGAAAATAACAATGAAACCTCAATCAAGCAAGAAGTTAATAAAAATTCTGAAACCGAAATAAAGGAAACTGTCGAGCAAATGAAATTGCCTTTTCAAGTTCAACAATTTAAACCCAAACTTATTGATGCGGAGATGAAAATTCCAAAGGCACCAAACCCTCCACCAAGCCCCCAAACTGCAGCAGCCAATGACTCGAAAATAGTAATTGTGGAAAAGCAGGATGCAAACAGAGTGTCAATTCAAGTTGCTTGTGAAACCAAAAACAACCAAAAAGATGTAATAACAACTGAAGAGATTTATCAAATTTCAGACGCCGAAGAACAGCTCGAGTCTCTTTGCATTGTAGAAGAGCCAATTTCTTCTGTAAATGTGACAATCGCCAAATGGGAATCCTTCTCTAAAAAACAGCAGCAACAAGCAGAATCAGGGGAAAGTCGAATTAACATGGCTATGAAAGGACTGGGCAAACTCATTTTGCCAACATATAATGCAAATTGTCAACAATCAGCTCCAATTAAAATGGGAGGCTTTAATTTAGGAGCTCAAAAGAAATCGTCATCAAATTTTATAGAAGAGCGTCATTTGAGGAACAATATTGCCAACAGTCAAAAGCTCTGGAGCACCAATAATTCAAGCAATAACAATGGAATAAAAGCTTTTCATGAAAACAATAATAATAACAACAATAAGACAACTTCCGTCTCATTCCCTTCTGCTGCTGTTGCTGAAGAAGAGGAATCAATTTATGCCCAACCAAGTAATAGCCAATCTGGTTCATTTACAATTACAACCAGCCTTTCCAATCCATCTTCAATATTGAAACAATACCCAAAACCAAACTCGCGAGGAGACATCGTCAATTGGTTTAAAGAAGGAGAGATTCATAGGTCAGGGATACTTTTGAGTTATTATGGACAAGCCGTTACAAATCCAATCATTGTTAGTTGGTTCTTCGGTATGCACCCTTACAGATACAGATATTAACTATATAATAATATAATTTCATATATCTTGTGGTTAGCTCACAGCAATAATTTCATTCATTCATATTTAGGGTTAATTACTCGTCAACAAGCTGAAGACTTGCTACATGATCAACCAGACGGAACATTTCTTGTCAGAATATCTACACGCATTTGGGGCTACACGCTTTCTTACCAGGTTATTATCAAGCTGTGAAAATGAAATACCATCAACAACTTTTACTTTCATTATAATTTTTCCAGATAAATGGAAGCACCAAACATTTTTTGATATCTGCAATCAATCCAGCCGTCCCTGCCACGCTTACAGCAGGTGCATCTTTCGCTTCCCAACAAAATGTTCCAGTAACAGGGAAACAGCAACTGTTATTTCCATTTTCTCCTGGAGGAAAGTACTCGTTCATTGGAATGAACACGACCCCTTACACAACGCTCACGAGCTTAATCCGACATCATTCTCATGCCCCAATTACCAAAGCTGGGGCTGAAAAATTGCTCAACCCATGTCCAGGGGGACCGAAAATTGCTGGCATTGAATATGTTTTCAAGTAAAGTTTATGCAGATAATTTATGAAATCAGTTTCACAGTTTATTATTTTATATATTATTTTTTTTTTCAAAAATAAACGATTCACTAATTTCAGCCTCAATGAACCTCACGCACATTTAACTATTTAGTAGTTGTGGAATACAAAAGAGCTAATGGTTTGAATGATTGTTTTTTTGACCTTGCATGATTATGCATATGGACCAGTTTTCTTAAAAAAAGAAGAATAAATTATATATTATATTATATATGAACGGAAGAATATTTAGAAACGATACTAGTGGTAAATAATGTAAATAATTTCATAAGGATTTTCCCAGCTAATTTAATTTCCAGCAAAATTATTGTGGAATAAAATGTTATTACAGTTTATTTAGCAGCTAAATCCTAAGTACTTCAAAATGTTTACTGCGCTTCAATA
>JAQIXN010001766.1:0-15616 GCA_034698145.1 Proisotoma minuta
AAAGATCCTATTATTCATCTTGATATATATATATATATATATATATACAGATCTTGTGTTGTTTGTCACAAAAGAGACAATCATTGATGAAATTTCGACCTAATTTTGGGATAAAGTTGTTTGTGAAAGGACCTAGGGCATTTATCCATTCCTTGAGCACCCACGGCTTTCTCTTTCTTAGATGCTAATAATGAAGGGTTAGAGTCGAAAGGAAGATTAAAGAAATTTATCACCCCACTCGGAAAATTCCACGCTTTGTTTCTAAATAGGGTATAATAACAAGCATTTGGTTGTAAAATTAATGTTCCAATTCTCTCAAAAATTCAATGCTTTTATAAGAATGTGGTGGAAATGGTGTGGAATTTGGTTGTGGAAAGAAAGACGCCATGATCTCATAATTTCCATTAATTCTGCATCTTGAGCATTCCTTTGGGTTTTAGCGGAGAATAAGAATGCCGTTCCTAATTTGTCATAAAACTCGAACGATTTGGAATTTCGGATTTTATTGAGCTTGATTGATATATTGTTAAAAGTAGTTTAAATTGAATTTCTCTTCTTGCGAAAATGAATATAGCTATGTACTAATAAAATGTCAGAATCATTTCTTCTACTCTGAATGCTTTCTTTAGTACTAACATGATCTTTATTGCAAATTATTTTCAAGTTTTTAATGAATCTGCATACTTGGGGGATTACAAATAGTCGTTTTTTAAAACCAAATATTTATTGAAACTCATCTTTGGAAGGTTTCTCATCCCGTGCCCGATTTCCAGCTTTACTTTTGAAAGCCATGGTTTGTTCAGTGAGCAACGGGATGGGAGAGTTGGTGGGTTGGTGTAAAGTTTAGTCACTTAAGCTGACATGTAAAACCCAAGTTGGGTTCATTTCATTAGGCCACACGATTCCAGCCAGATCACCCACGCCAAGACACAGCCACAGTCGTCGCGTCGGATGCCCAACTCATTACCGTTTATTGTTGGCCTGTTTATCCATTTATTGAATTAGAGATCATTAAAACTTGTTGGTGAAAGTAGATTTTACTGGCAGCTGGTGAAAGTTGGATTTATTCTCATAAAATAGGCAAATATTTGAGTTTGACATGCAAAAGATTTTTTAAAAGTTGTTGAAATCATGGAACCATTTTGGAGATATTCTGTAGATGTGACTATAATTTGGGGGGTGATCTACTTAATTGTCTTCGTGTGGGGTCTAATCGGTAACTGTGTAGTAGCCTCAGTTATCATTCGAACAAAAAAGTGTGCCACGGATTACTTCTTATTAAATTTAGTGGTAGCCGATCTTTTCGTCCTGGTTTTCTGCATTCCTTGGACCCTTATTAGCAACGTTATCACACGTAAGTCATGTGAATGTAAAACTTTTGGGCTTCTGTAAATGCATTGCATAATGCATATCACATTTTGTTGGCATCTCTTCTCCTCCTTTTCTTTGGTTGAGATGGAACAAGTTGAGACGTCTGCCAAAGAAAACGAAACTTGACTTTCTCCAACTGTTCCTCGTAATGAGATACAGTAACGCAACTTTCCTACAACAAACTTAATCCTTTCACGCCTCTTACTTAAATGGACACTAATAGATAGTAAAAAGTTGGATAATCGGTTGTCGTATTTGTTTAAGATCATTTCCTAAACACAACAGAAGAAGAAGCAACGATAGAGATAATCTTGAGCAGTATTATCTATTTTCGAGTCTCTCATGTACCATAATATTGCCTAATAATGTTTACGCACAACCATTATGAAGATTTTATTATTAGTGTTAACGGATTATAAACGATTGTAACTTTGACCCAGAACAAAACTATTATTACATAGGATTATCAATTTTGCCCTATAGACCTGTTTGTAAACCAGCCAGAAAATACTTAGACGATTATTGCATATGACAAGGAACAAGTTATTTGGAAAAAATGCTTTCAAAAACAAATAATGAGTGAGGTTCGGAGTATGTTAAATTTCCACTAAATTAAGGAGTAACTCAGTAATCAATTGTGCTGTGGGTTGATTCTCTTTTGAATGCACTTGAAATAATTTATTGAATTGGCCCACGCTTGGTTTGGCTGTATGATAATTATATGTGAACTCTATCTCAACGTTCAGAGGAAGGTAGAGCGAGGAGAATGGATGTTAATAGTGGGAGTGGTTTGGCTCAATAAAGTTTCCGAAACTTCAAAACCTTTTATCCCTTGGATTAGCCTCTTGTCACATTACTTACCTGTCTCCTGCCCCTCTCCAACTGAATCAATGGATCCAATGAACTGGAGAAAGTTTCACAGCTAAAACAAAACATTATGAAATATGGGGAAAGTATTTTTGGCTTTGGATAATTCTTCTAGATCTTTAAATTATTTCAAACAACTTTTTGCTTTTTCCTCCACAGACTAATGGACTCTTTTTTTTGCACTCCCATTAACCAAATGGATTTTAGTAATTAAATTAAGTGAGCAGCCAGAAAGAAAAAAATTATGCCGCATTTTAAACTAACCAGCAAACAAACTTTTAGAATAATCTTATGTATATATTTTAATAGCAAGTGAAAACAAAAGATTTGTACGCACAATTTTATTGCATATTTATTCTTTTACGCAAACATAAATATTTTGCCAACTTATCAATTTAATTTTTTGTACGTAGTCTATAGCCCAATAATATTGTAGAAAAGGATACAATATATAAATCATATTTTTATTATTCTAGGCCAAACAGATGAGGGTGAGGGTGAAATTTGTGGAGAAAAAAATTGTCTGCTCAGCGTCTGTTTCTAATAGAAGAAACTGTTATCAGGGTGGATAACTAAAAGTATCTCTATTGCGTAATATCAGTTTATTTAATCTTATACTTTATTATGCCGAGTGGGTAAAAGTAAAACTTTCTCCACGAGTTGTGCCAGCCTAATAGTTATAATCATCATGCATAATATTCATGAGCTTCTCTTCCACAAGAATCAGTACACTATGAAATTAAAAATTAGCTTATTAGTCCATATTTTACTGCATTCAACTTTCAAGCAAATCAATCCGTTACCTTATAGATCGATTTATCAAAAAA
The DNA here is from genome assembly GCA_034698145.1 of Proisotoma minuta. Classification (NCBI taxonomy): domain Eukaryota; kingdom Metazoa; phylum Arthropoda; class Collembola; order Entomobryomorpha; family Isotomidae; genus Proisotoma; species Proisotoma minuta. The sequence goes on from JAQIXN010001766.1 coordinate 3,066, forward strand.
AAAAAAAATGCGTGGCCACTTAAACTTTTTACTCTAACCCCGCAGTACTTTTGAAATTTATAACCCCATTATAAACCAACTTTGTAAGAGCAATAGAAATATAACAATTTAGTGAAACAGTTTGAAGCAATATTTTAGGGTTTGGTTTGGTCGACCTCAAATGAAGTCAGAAACTTTGACAGTATAAAATACTTACGATAAGTACAAAGTGTATGCGTATTTTATGACGTGGAATTTCTGGTTTGTCTTTCTGCACTCCGCACGCATATTTTGGCATGATTTCCTTTGTTCAATACTTTGGAATAGAATCAGAATTTGCGTGAGGCATAAAATAAGAGGAAATGATATGATGGCCCACATAAAGAAAGATGCAGGAAGTTCAAGAGTTACAAAGACTTAAATGGTTCAAGATTTTCTGATATCTTTGCTTTCTCCAGTCAAAGTCTACGCACTCCTAAATAAAAGGGTAAACTGATTTAATAGCTGCCGTAGACCCAGAAATATTTATTTTACAACCTTGAACTCAATGCGTTGTCTTTGGAATCTTCTTTTCACCAATTGCGTGTGCTAAGAAATCATGTAATGAAATTAAAAGGCCAAACTTTTTATTTGTTTATGGCAAGTTAAGTGAAAAGCATGAAGTTTAGTAAATGTTCCCTCAAACCCACTTTAAATAAATAAAAAGAGGCGGAATAATAATAACAATAATAACAATAAAATGGATACTGATTTTACCACTTTTGCTGGGGTATCTAAAATCTTTCATGGATTAGCTTTAGACTTAAATTTTTTTGTTGTTGTGTTGCATAACATGACAAATATCATCCAGTCAAAGACAAAAAACATTAAAGAACGCAAGAAGAGTGTATAATAACTGTTAATTTTACTCCAAGCATAAGCATCTATCTATATCCCATTGAGTGAGAAGAGTGACAGAATTTTATTACATTACTTGACTTCATTTCGGCTTTCACCCAATTTCCACATTTTGAATGTTTCTCATGCCTCGTGTCTCCAATTTAAGTTGAAATGTTGATGATAGTTGAAACACTTGTCACGCCCTGTCATCCTCCAGCATTTTTCTTTTTTTGACGCACGCAGTCCCAGAAAAATTTAAAATGAGAAGCGGAATGTTACTTTTGTAAGTGGCAACATTTATATCTCCTCCTTTTTATTCCAATTTCCTTGTCATTTGGGTTTTTAGGGATATCTGACAAATAAAAAAGAATGATAGAAAAAATGCGTAGGAGACTTGTGCGTAAATAGATTGAGGAGTGTGCCTACTAAATATGTATGCTCATTACGATTTGTTGCTTCTAATTTAAGATTGGGAGGTTAAAGTTCATTATTATTCTCTTGCTTGTCCATGTATATATTAAATTGATTTTTACTTTCTCCAAGATTCATTATCTTCAATTCAATAAATTGAAGTTTTTTTGTGCGCGTAACTTTGTTCAACTCTTTCATCAATATTTCCTTTGTTTGTGGCCTTTTCCATTGTCCAAAGTGGTGAATGGTGAAACTTTTTGTCCAACTTCTTCCTGCCCGATCTAGTTAGCACTATAACTAGTTTGTTGAGAAGACAAGATTTTTGTAGACTCGTGTTATTATATCATGAATGACAAAGTAGAAACTGGGATAAAAAATTGTCCAATTGCTTCCGACTATTATTGGATCTTTCTTTCCTTACATTACATACAATAAGGAAATATCCAAGTATTTGACTGGAAGAAATATTTGTAACTGTCCCCAAAACTATTTTTCTGGTTTAATAACTTTCTGGGGGGATAATAAATGGTCTATTTACATGCTCGATAAAGGAGATAATATCTTCCTATTCCATGACTTGACGAATTATGACGTGGATAAGTTGCCACCGATTAGTCTAGTTTTAGTTACTTTCCTCTTTTCTCTTCCTCATGGTGTTGCGTTCATGCTTATCTCTACAAAAAAAAAACTTCAAATTGGGGAAACGTTTGAAGATGAGACATTTGTTTTTATGTGGATTCTCAAATTTCTTATGATAATTATGAGATGACAGGAAAATGGGGGTATTTAAGTTGATAAAGTGGTATTAAGAAAACAAATTATCCATGTCAGCTCCCCCATTTGAGGTGACAACGACAACTCATTATAGCTTCTTTATAATAACATGAAACTCAATTGATGGAAAAGTTTGACACTTTTTTTTGCATTTTTTTTAATTTTTAGCTTGGATTTTGGGCCAGTGGGTTTGTAAAATTGTCCCGTATCTGCAAGGAGTGAGTGTTTCGGCTAGTATAGACACTTTGATTGCCATCGCTATTGAGAGGTACTAATCATGAAATAATTTTACACTTTGATTAACACAATGATTAAAAAACTTATTTAGGTATTTGGCAATTTGCCACCCCATGAAATGTCAAATATCTTCAAGAAGTTGTCGCATCCTCATCATAATAATTTGGACGTGGAGTTTCTCTGTTACTCTTCCCTGGGCCATATTTTTTCAGTTGACGCCTCTTAATCCTGCATTTCCGAACAGTGAACTCATGGTATTAATGTGCCATTTATTTATTTGTTTATTGCAAAAATAGTTAACCTTTTCTGATAACATCTTATTCTTTTTTGGGCAATGTTTGTTTTGTTTGGCGTAGATTTTATCCGAAATTTTACAAAGAAACCTAATTTAGCTAATTCAATTCGTATAGAAAAAAATGACAAGCTGTTAGCCAAAAATTTATAAAATATTATTACAAAGAAAGCTTTTACAGAACACAAAAGAGAAACTACATTTTTTCCTTAATGCATGAAAAATGAACAATCTGTCATTTTGTCAGTCAACAAACAGTTGTAGCTGATTAATTTTCTAATTCTTTTGTTTTGCTTGTATAATTTATGGATTTTTTTTCAAAATATAAAGAGAAAGAGTTTTCTAATTTGGTGACAGGTTTGCACTGAGAAATGGCCGGACCCAGCGTTGGGAAATGTGTACTTCATTGTGGCTCATCTCATTCTTTGCTACTTGCTCCCATTGACGCTCATCACAATCTGCTACACTCTCATACTACGCAAGGTTTATATCACCCATTCAATTTATTCTGTCTCGTTTATGATGATGTTTAATATTTTCCATTTGTATAGGTGTCAATGAGGAAAATTCCACAGGAAACTAAGAACATTTCCACAGAAGCTCTTGTCCAGAGGTATCTTGCGACATAATCATTATGTTTGCACCAATTTTCTTGTCCAACGGTCGGTATTACATATATTGTTTAAAATTGATGCAATATATAATAATGATTATGTCGTGAAAGTCCATTGCAGTTTAATGTACCCCGAGACTCGTGATAATTTTTTAATGCTTTCGAAATGTTAATTATCTTTGAATGCAGGTCAAAAATGAAGGTTATTAAAATGCTGCTGCTGGTTTGCGTTCTTTTCGCAATGAGTTGGCTTCCACTTTACGCCATTTTCACCAGGGTCAAATTTGGGCCACCACCAAGTGATTGGGAGGACAACATTATTAGAACTATTACCCCTATGGCACAGTGGCTCGGAAGCAGTAACTCTTGTCAGTAGATTAATTTAATGCAAAAACTTTACTATTACGGCTACAATATGCATTTATTATGTAGGTATCAATCCCATTTTATACGCGTTTTTCAACAAGAAATACCGTTCTGGATTTAAGGCTGTGTTGACCTCGAAGTCTTGTTGCAGCGTTCTTCGAGTGGACGCCACAAAAACGGACTCTTCTACATCACGGAGCTCCAACAGAATCAATCTCTCGACACAGGTCTATTCGTTCATAATGAACACGTCGAGGAAACGGGGTGTGACCGTTACTGACTCCAATATGTAAATTTGTGTGGATTACAGGTCACTCTCAATTCAAATGCTAATGGAAGTGGTCCTTTATTGCATTCCACTTCTCGAGGATCCAACGTTAATGTTGCAGCTTCAAAGCGTTAGACTTTGAGTAGCACTTTGAATTTTTGTTTTGGTGATATTTGAATTATTATTTCTCTGCATTAAGTATTTTAGGCAATTAGGACAGAGAAATTCCAGAAGCAGATACTCATTTTGAATTTTTGAGTTTTTTGTAGGTTACAAAGATGTAGAATGTAATTAGTGAAATAGAAAGAGAGTGTAAATAAATATAAATTAACATGTAAATATTTTAATGTCACATAAGTACATCTATCCATCTGTCCCTCTGAATACGAAATTTTTATATGCCAAAATTATGACCATTTTCTGTAACTCGAACAATAACCTTACTATTTACCTGTTTTATGGAAATTTTTAAGCTGCGTATATTTCAAATAACAGTATTATTATTGTGTCACATGTGTTTAAAAAATGTAGAATGCATAAAATACCTGGGTACATTTAAAAACTAAATCTAAATCTGAGATTTTGCGATCCCTCGAATTACATTAAATATTTGTGGCATAACCTATTTGCATGTTATATATAAACTCATGATTGTATACTAAAATTGATTTAGTTTATTAACACCATTAATATGGAGGTTTAATTTATACAATAGCTGTGTGTGTATATAGTAATTTAGTAATCAGTCAGTATAGATGCATACTGTAGATATATACATTCTCGATTACTATTTAATATCTAATAGTGCTGCAAACTAATTAATAAATATAATAATCAATATTTGACCTAAGTTAATTTACTGTAACTTAAGTACCTAATGGAAAAAAACTTACCTGAACAACTCGGAATGTTTATCATTTGCTAATTCATGTGTAGATTTAAATAAAATTATAATAAATATACATTGATATGTATGTAGCTTATCATGTCAGATATAATATTATGTAGCTTTCATTAGGAAAAATTGATAGAAAATGGGATAATTATTTGTGTAATGATAAGGTAGTAACAATAAAACTCCTTCTATATTGTGCAGTTCCATCTAACTCATATATATTCCTCGATTTAAATAAAATAGAATAGATGAAGTAACCTTGCACTTGAATATTTGGGGTCGTGGCATTCTTAGTAATCAATATAATATCTACTTTGGATTAATTAGTCTCGTCCTTTCACACAACATACTCAGTCAACGTGTTGCAGACAACAAAGCATTTCTTTGCAGCGTGCTTTAGAATGTAATAGAACAAATAACTAGACTTGATAAAGAACCTTAATGCTTTTAAAACCAACTTCTTTATCTGCATACAGCCTCAAGCCAAAATGATCAGATGCTAGCCATTATTACATTACAAGTAGTATAATACTCAAGTATTATTTATTTCATTAAGGAGAAGTTACACGTTGACAGCTTATATAGCTTGTTGAATTTGTCTCAGGATTTTTAAAGAGTGTTAATTGTTTTAGAAGATATAAATACAGAGCATTTTTCCAAAAGAGTATATTTTTAACGACCGAGGTTGTTAACTTATTGTTTTACATTTGATCGCATGTATAGTGTTGTAAGCGATATCAGTGTTATTGCCTCATGCACCTATCGATAAATGCCTTGCGATAAATATTGACTCACTTCTGGAAAGTGGAATCAAAATATCTGCGTGCTTTTTCACATATTTATTTACCAAAAATAAAGTACCAAGCCAAAAGCAAATTCCAATTAAACAAATAACTTGTGACTGCAATTAAATATTTACTCAAACCCTATCACATGAAAATAGGTGATATTGTGTCGATAAAATAAATTGACAGAAAGTGAATGTTTAATTAAATAAATAGTAATATTACTGTCAGCATTTGGAGTGAGAGTCTCACTCTGAGACTACAATTTGAGTATACTTTTACAAAAATTGGGATTAAATTTAGTTTAAAGTGAAAAGTCACTTATTTTTAACATTTTTACCACAACCTGCACTCACCTTTTCATACAAAATACATAACCCTTTTTAGCCTAACCAAAGGAATAAACTAATCGCATCCATCCATTTGATACCCTTTAGCGAACAAGGAACTTGTCAGTCATTCCTTCTCTCTCGCATACATTAAGTAAAGTACAAAACTATATACACTTGATACATAAATTTATCTATTGCATAACTGGGTGGTTGTAAAACCACTGACTAGTCTAAGCTCTCGTCTAAGCCAAGTGGTTTGCTGCTAGTTACTTTGAGTACGTGGTAAGCTTCGCACACTTGTTTGATAACTTAAAGGACTGGGATTCAAGAAAACAAATTTCAGTCTTCAAAGAGTTGCTTACCAAAAAGCATGCAAAAGAAACTCTTTTAAAGCTGAGAGGAAGTTGCAGTTTTTGTACAAAGTCATATTTTATATGTGGTCTTATTTTGGTGTATAAACATCCGCTTTGATATGTGGTCAATACTAATTGGCATATAGATTTGTGAAGAAGAAAGATACCAGTTGACGCACACAGAGATTTGTTCATTCAGATCCCAGAAGTCTATTCAATCACAACTTGGTTTAACACCAACGCAACAAATTGGGTTCAATATACAAAGTTGCTACATTGGATGTGCCAAATCGGATTCAAATAACAATGCAATAATAATTTTCCATTGAATTTTTGTTTTTGATATTTTGCGTATCAAGTTGCATCATAAATTGTGAAAAGTTATAGCGTGCAAAATCTGAAGTTTATTGTTTTTGGTAAAACAGGAAGTTTGTCATTTAGTTGAAAGCAAAATGGGAGCAGCATTTTCTGGAGCAAGCCTTTGCCGAATTGTTGGGATTGTTGAAATTGTAAGTCAAAGTAAAATTCAGCAAAAATGCGATATTTATGTGCATTTTAAAGGCAGAATTTTGAATGAAATGCACTTAGCATTTGATGCATTTCACCTAACAGTTTAGTATATGGTACCGTTACAAAATCCTCCATTTTTTGCAACTGATGATATATGGGTATGAAGTCAAGTTTGCTTTTTGGGTAACAATAATCCTCTGATTTGATATCAAAATAAAATGTTTAATAATAAAATATTTTAGAAGCTCTGTGATGCCAAACTTCTCGCCTTTTAAAAAAAATAGTTGGAATATTTTAGGGGATTAATAAAAGGTTTCAAACTTCTAAAGGTGAAGGTGAATGTATTTTTGTTTGCAACCCATTAAGATATTGTATTTTTGTTTCCCATTGCAATAGCTCATTAGTGCTTGAAATTATTGATAGTACCCAAATTGAGGTTCAGACACAAAGTCTCAGGCATATTATTTTCTCTAATAAATAAGAGTTACTCACAATGCAATTTAAATTCATGTATTCGACATCCGCTTTTTATGAAATGCTAATTTAATTTATTTTAACGTTTTTTTTTAAAATAGGTGGTTTCATCTGTGATCTTGGCATTTGGAGCTAAGTCACTTCATCTTTTTTATTCCATGGATGAGATTTTACAAGAAAAATTTGTTAATGTGCAATGTAAGTGAAAATAATGAAATGTTTCATGATTGACATACTTTTAATTTTCTAAAATATGGCAACTAATAAAACGCGTTGTTGGTTTTGTGCTATTCATAGTTCATTCATAACCAAATTTTAGGGGTTTTCACTAGTACAGAATAACCTTCGCTCTTTTTGCATAATATTTATTTGGGAGAAATGAATAAAAGCAATATGAGAATTAGGGCGTTATTTATTCACGACCTATTCCAGATCTCAGTGAATAGATGCAAAAGTTTCCTTTTTATTTAGAATGTTTTAGCAAACAGGACACATGGCTCAAAATCACATATAAATAGTTGTTAGTATTTATTGGAACATTTCTTTATCTATCAAGGCAAAGTTTAAAATCTTGACATTTTAAGCATTTTGTGGGTTTAAAGACCAAATGCACTCATGCTTTCATAATAATATGACCTTTCAGATTCAGCAATCACAGCAGTAACTCAAGGAAGTTTAACGATACTCGCTTCTCTCATGCTTTTTTTCGCATCACGACAAAAGCCGGGCCAACCTTATCTAGATGTTAATGTGAGTTACATAATAACTATGTATTATAAAGGACTTGTTTAACTTTGTCCTATTCTCTCTAAAAAAAAATTATGTAGGAAGATTCGGAGGGTGATGATGAAGAAGCCACTTCCAAGAAAGGAAGCATCAAAAATCTAGAGGAGTCAAATATTCCTCGAAACACTTCTTACATTTCAAGCACACAAAGAATAAAGAAGAAATTGGCCTTAATTTACAGACTATGGCTGGCATTTTCAATCATTTCCATCGGACTACTTTTGGTTGTCTTCCTCTGCCCAATGTCATATTGCATTCAAAATCAAAAGGATAAGGAGAGATTCAACGAAATCACTGATGATGGGAAAAATATGTTTTACTTGGAAGATGGGAAAAAGAAGCCAATTGCACCTTGTTATGCAGAAAGCAAAGAAACCCTTGACATTAGAACAGCTTTGGGTGACCTTTACTCTTACTGTTTGGTCAACATCTTCACCATTGTTGTCTTCATGTTTGTGGTCTACTACCAACTAAAAAGAGTGACGCGCTGGGGAAACTATCATAAAAATTTGAAAGAAGATAAGCAAAAAGTTCTTCCACAACCAAAGAATGAGGTTGTTGTCAAAACTGAGGATTTAGGCCTTGGCGTCAATTCTGGAGCTGGGGATGGGCATTAGAAACCCAAAGAAGCTTAGGAATAAAATATAGCAATTTGCAATTGTGACACATCTACTTATTATCAAATCCTTGTTTAAAAAATGAATATGACAATCAGTCTCAATGCTTTGGGAACTGCCTTATAACTTAAGTTAGGGCATACGATCTACTGTTAAAGTATTTCAGGTTGTGTTCATTTTGTATCATGCAAAATTTTTACAAATAGTTGTTTTACATTATTATGAAAATATAGAAAATGGAAGAAAGTGTGCAATAATAATTTATTTGAGTGACAAGAAATATATTTAAATGTCAACTTTTTTTGTAACTGTTTTAAAATAAAAAAATCTGTTTTAGAAAAATATTAAACATGCACATTTGGTTTCATTATTAGCTCGCATACCTGGAGAGCTATCGCTTTTGGTCCGGCCGTCTGTCCGTCACGGGCCATTTTGCCCCTATGGTAGGTATTTTTGTTTGTCCATACAAAATTTGATAGGTAATCAAAACTTTGGTTTTGGAATTCAAGTTTAAGATTTTAATCTATAAAAAGTTTGTATTGAAGTCAAAAACTACAAACTCGAACTTTTTGTTTTATATGGCGAGCTACTTCCAACGTTTATAACGTTTTATTTCAAAATGACTTGATCATTTAAAAAAAAAACATTCATGACATTTTACTTTTGATGATTCACATTAAAATTCCAAGAATGCGTTTGTGAATTCGATAATAAACCCAAATTATTAGCATTTTTATGTACCATATTTTTTGTGTTTGATGATTCACAAGAAATCGTAAATGGTTTTTATTTAATGGGTTAAAAAGTTGACAACTATTACATAAAAGCGTTCAAAATAGTTAAATTGGCATCAGTTGTTCAGTTTATACCCAATGCAAATAATCTCAAATTTATCATCCGTAAGTTTATCAAGTAAGTGTATCATCCGTAAATAATTCTATCAATATCTAAGGCATATGACAATTGTATTTTTTAGATGGATTTACTGCGACCAATTTGGACACTGTTCTTAATCCTGTTTGTCGTTGTACAACTTGTTGAACCAATTCCAATTTCAAATCATAAAATCAAAAAGCGAGGAATCAAAAAGATGGCATCTGCTCAATCTGTCGGGTCAACTCTCAATTCAAATCACTGTCCTCGGGGTCAAAGTTACTCTCGCTATCATAAAAAATGCACCAGAGCAGAAGAATTTTCTCCCATATTTGGAAAGTGAAATGTTTTTATTTCGTTTTTCTTTTTGTAAATTGATTTCAAAAATGTTTACAATACAGCAGCATAAATAGGATCTCCTACTTTGATAATTGTGTTGGCATTTTTGAAAATTCCAAAATGATTACCCATCACTGCCGAATTTTTAACGCTTTTTGTTACATGCGCATTTCCAATCGGTCTTTCTGTTAAACTGAAAATTTTGTTTATTTAGTTTTATACTTTTAGTTGTTATTTTTTTTTTTAAATATTGCACTAACGCAGTCAAAGTTTTAAGAGGCTCTCCATCGGACCGCACTTCTCCTGTGCTTGGATCAATTGTAGTAATTTTGCATCTGGAAAGAAACCAAAGAGAAAGTTTAGCATAACACTTTAATACATTTTTCTGAATTACCGTTGACATGGTCTGGAAGACTTAAATATCGGTGAGTTTTCATGATCACTTCCAATTCGGACAAATGACCAAGCATCCTCAGCAAATGGCTCAATCACTCCGTTTATAACAATGCAGGGTCTAAAAGATCGAAAGGTAAATTTCTTGTCCACTTTAGAATTTAGCTCATCCAGTGACTCTTCAGTCATCAGCATAAACCTAAACGATCACATTCGTATCATTATTACATATGACATAAGTAAATGATAATATTATAAAATTTTATCATTACGCAGTTTCATCTTGAAAAGTCCCCTATTTGACAGAGTTGAAATAAAAATAAGTATATAAGTACAAATTAATTTTGAGTTTTGAGCTAATAAAATACCAAATCTGCTGGAGAAAAAGCTGGAAATTTCTTTGCTACGGTTTTATCCACGGCTCTTTGGCTGACGTCTCCAAAATGGTAAACTAAACGTAATCCATTTTGTCCCGTAACTTTATCCAACCATTTCCCAGCTTTGTCACCGCAGTCAATTGCATAAACTTTGTCACCCCAAATTCTAACTAATTTCTTATTGGATGCATCTTCTTTGGGAATGTCAATTAAAATATCATCACTTTCCTGATCCTGATTTCCAACAAATCTCAGATGGATAACACTTTCTTTTACAGTTGGATAAATGAAAACCATAGCGGAAAGAACTCTCTGAGTTTGAAACACGCCTTTGTCATTTGTTATGAGAAATGTTCGGTCTCTCAAGGTTGGGATGTCACAATCTAGGCAAATGCAATATGAAATATTACGGATTATAAATATATACTTGCTAATTAACTACAAAATAATCATAATGATACGGAACCTACCCTGGAGTCCAAGCTTGGTGACAATGGCTCTCTTAACGCTTGTCCCTGGCAATGATTTAACCGGGTGGATTATTAGATCGGAAACAGTGCCCACTCGAATCCATTTTTCGGGTGATAGATGGTCACCCTTAGAACCCTTTGACTCTACTTTGTCCATTAACTTACTTAGGGCTAGCCCTGCGGCTAACCCGCTTCCGAAACAGACCAAGCTGAGTTTATTCAGGGTCGGTATTCCATGCTCAAGTGCAGCCATGATTTATTTACAAGACCCTTTCTTTTGACACTTTGGGTTTAATAGATTTGAGCAAAAGTTAGTTGCTAGCAAAAGATTAAATCCAGAAGACCATTAAAGCAAGCAGTCAAGGACATTTATCTACTATAATACGCCGGTTAAATGGCAGTTTGTATTCACCTTTTAATGTAGTATACATTTGCATAAATTATATCTGTATACATACTGCCATATTTGTGTAGTATGTACCATGCTTGCAAATGGGAATTAGTTTTGCATATCAAGATTTGCTAGTTTATTGAAATTTTATTACAGCACAACTTTATTTCTTAAATTTATTATAATTTACTACAATAACTAATTTAATTGTGATAATGTAAATATTAATATGTTGTAAAATTAAATAGGTACATCAATATCATTGATCAATCTCCCTTCTTGTATAGTTAGCATGATAATCTGTAAATAATAGCCGTGATCCCTAAACTATTTTATCAATATATTAAGAAGATAAATTTGATCCAAAGTTTTTACATGAATAATTCATGGCTTTTGTTACCATTCTCAGGTAACTTTTTTCCCTCATTAATATTTACTTAAAAACTAATCGTTAATCTTGTAGAACTTTCATCACAAACCCAAAGTTTCCTCTTCTCCACTTCTTTGATTTCACATTCTAGCCAAGAACAAAGGATTTTTCAGAGTGAATTCTTATTTGTTATCTAAAATCGATTTGTCGACTTGTGAAAGCAGATAAAGTACTTACTTTATGCATTATAGGTTTTTATGTAAGTGATCAAAGAGGGATTTGTTACGGTTTAGTTGATGATAATGCAATTTATCAGGGAATAATCTGCTCAAAGGTTTAGCCTCTAATGTGTCTAGTCAAAGTTGTAGGGAAAATTTAATCTATTAAGTGAAGATTAAACTTTACCGACCAAAGGACAGGTAGGAGAGAGAAAGAAGTCTTGGGATCCTCTAGACTAGAAAATTAAATTGATTTTTGGTTACTTTCACTTTAATTTAAGAATATGATTTTTCAAATGGAACATTAGCACGTTCTTAAAAAACGCCAATTTCTCTACTCAGGTTTGTCCTGCATAATAAGTATTTATATGTACTTTGGTGAAGGTATTTGGTTTTCAATTACTGAAATTGACAATGCGTGAAATTGTTCTAATTATGTATTTACACATTTTTACGGAAATGTAAGCGACTATATTTTTCTTAGGTGAGGCAAAATGTAACCCTGGCCTTCAAAAAAATCAAAAGTGGCCATGGTTACGGCTTCGCCTA
>JAQIXN010001767.1:0-15608 GCA_034698145.1 Proisotoma minuta
CTCCCCCAGGAGGGTGCGGATTTGCACTCTTTTTTGCTCAGACTGTCTCATGTTATTGTTCTTTCCGACAAAAAATACATTTTTTGTTTAAAGTCAAAAGTCTTGGAGAAATTGCGATTTTACTGAGACAAAATTATCGTTTTTTTCTTTTCAGAAACTTTCATATCACAGTTTAGGTGTTTAGGTAGTTGCACAGTAAAAGGAAGAAATGTCCATCTCATTTTTTATGTGCTCAAACCTCACTTTCTCTGCCCTTTTAGACATTTAGACTTACGACTTGCTTCACAAAATACATAAAATACAGCGTGTCTGAGCTGTATATTCTTCAAAACGAAAGATTTATGGGGAACAGTTTGAGTGTTTTTGGAGCAATTTTATTTTATTTACTCTCCAGTTTAGAATCGTTAGAATCCTTCCTCTTGTTGACTTTTAGCTTTAATCCATATTTAGATAAAATTATGCAGTTTACCAATAATATGCAAGCAACAATAAAAGATTTTGTGCATATGTTAAATAATTGTCCATGAGGGTAGGTGACAAAGGAAATCGGGTCAAGCAAAATAGACCTACATACATACATTTTATTAAAGGTTTTCTCAAGATCTAAAAAGTAGACTAGTCGTATACAATCCTAAATTGTGAGAACAATAACAGCCGGCCTTGCCAATCCAACTTCCGATTTTTTTCAGTACAAAAACTTTGGCAGTTTTCAATTCAATCCAATTTTATTTTACTTCAGTGCCAACCCAAGCTAAACATTAATGTATCTATTATTCTCTTTGTTCTCAAGTAGAAAAATAAAGTTGTAAAATGAGGACAATGCCTGTCCACTATCTTTGCTACAATTTTTCTCACACTGTCCGAAAACAATGACACCTGTTCTTATATATCAGCTATATTTATTTCTTTAACGGATTTTCTCTTGTTGGATTTGCCATTTTCTCTTGCATATATATTATTTAGTCAGAAATGATTGTTATGCACAAAGGATAAATGAAATTAAGAAAGTTTGTAATATATCGTTTTGTTTGGTAGGCATTTAATTTAATTTTGAAGTTTAATACAACAGTCGTTTTAATTATAGACTTCTTATTGTTATAATCCCAAACTTTTGGAATATTTCTTTTGTCTTGAATTTCAAAGAGGAACTGCTTTACAGGATTTCTTCTCAATCCTTGCATCCACTTGTTTGTACAATATTAGGTATTCAGCAGCACAATGTAAATACCACATGAGGTTGTAAGAAGAAGAGGGGACTAAGGTCGTCTTGTATTGGGTTTGTGTTTCTCCCCATGAGACTCTTCTTCTCAACTTCTACTTCACTTCCAATCCAAACCAATCCAATGAAATGATGAGATGATGGTGCTCTGGTCTAGGTCGGATGTAAATTCTCTTCCACAAGAAAGTTTGTGGAGGTTGTGGAAACCTGGGGAGTGTGGATCGGGTCAAAATTTGAATAAAAAGTACAAAGCAAAAGAGTACAAAGTTCTGATGGGATACATGCGAGTACAATGCAAACCGCATTGTAATGCTAATGTGATGAAAAAGAAATACAAACTATGATCTGATTCACTGCAAGGGAATTCTCCTTTCTCTCTTTTGTATGGGGAAAGTGAAGTTCATTGTAGAGTTATGATGATATTCAAACCACTTTCACTGCTCACAATCAACATGGATAATTAGCCTAAACGGCTCAATTTCTTTTCAATAAAAGAAATGTAAAGTGAAATATTTTCCTTGCAATTATTGGGACAAAGGATCGAGCTTTCTTTATCCAATTTGAATTTTGTGAGCAAGGAATAAGTAAAAGGAGTGAAGCTGTTGTAATAAATTACATCCTCTGCCGACACCAAGTAGATAATATAATTCACACGAATACTATTAAACATGTCTAATGTAAACCAGATGAACAAAACAGTGGAAAAAGAACATACGTTGCGGTACCTGCTGTCTATACTTACAGTCTCAAGGCAATATTTTACATCTGCTCAGTCCTGTCGATAAGTCTGCTTTTAGTGGGTGCTAACTACCTAAATCCAACCCAAGATGGCTACAAAACACGATAATGTAGATTATACAAGAAGAAGGGTTGGAATTTACAACTTTCCATTGTGTACATGTGAATATATTATTATATCCTTGCGTAATTTGTTTAGTTCCAGTCATTGAGTATAATATACCGCAACTTATTTTGATAAGAAGGCTGTAAAAAATGTATGGAGAAAGTAAGTAAATGGATTTACCGTTTGAATCAATTTACTAAGGGGGCGGTCTTAAGACGCCCTTGCCAATGGGGCAGATAAAACGACATGCAATTTTTCTTATCTCTCATTCCAACCCCTTTGCATTCTTTAACCACATTTGTTTTCTTCTTCCTTCTTCTTATCAAATCTATTAGCCAAACCAAAATGGAATGGATTGTGTGAGAAAATGTCTAACGTACATACACATAAACTTCATTTCTTTAGTTCCTCTTCCCAAATGACATTGTAAATTAGATTAAGTTTACACGTGTTTAAAGACAGTTGTTCGCCTATTGCGTGGTAATAAAATTTATTGGGTTAGCAGATTACAAGTTTCCCAACAGCAGTTTTTCTTGTCATGATTATTGAAAGGCAATTTAATTTAATTGAGTGTTGGATCTGTGTGGCCATAACTTAGTTATTTTTGGTGGTTATTGAGATGAGGACTCATTTCATCTACGTATGCATTGCAAATGAAGATTATGCTCTAATTTATACTCTCCATTTCACTCATTGCAAGAAGGAAGGATTAGCCAAGAAATTGCAACATTTCCCTTTCTCCAACCACCAAAAAGAGTACAAAGAGTCAGTAGGGCAAAAGAGTTATTTGTGAAGAAGAAGATACTTAAAAGATAGATGGAGGGGGGAGATATCAGACAACATAAATGTATGAAGAAAGCTAAGCTAAAGTTATACTCTCTCAAGTTTTGGATTGTTAGTGAGCATTGTCAGCAGAAGAGCTCTGGTTTTGGGTTATCTCTCGCGCAAATATCTCTGTTTATACAGCAGCCAGCCAAAGAAACACAAAGGATAAAGCAGAGTTAGTACTTACTCAAGAAGGATGGATGATACTTCTTCTGATCTACAACAATCCACAGCCCAAAGTTGCATTACGCGAGCCAAATTTCTCTTTGGCAAAAAGACGCCGTTGCCCATCATCAACACAATGCACAAGTTAAAGCTTTCCCAGTATTAAAAAGAACTCTCTCCACAGTTCTGGGCATAATGTCCAACGGCCAAAGTGGACTTTCTCTCTTTTTTATAGAATCAAATGGATACCTTTATGGCGTCTTTTGTGCAGGTTTTCTTCTCCACTAGATTTATACCTTCATTCACTACGGGAAGGAGGAAGAGCAAATTTAAAATTTGAAAGCAATAAATTTTAACCCTTTCTCTGTGGAGCTCTAGCTCTTCTCATTCACAGTAGTGTATGTATGCGGGTAATCTTTTGTTTACCCAGTGTCAAATGGTGGTGGTGAGGAAAAGATTGTGATTTTGATTGATGAGCATAGATATTAACTTACCCTGCAAAAAATAATGGAATGTAGACGACGTAGGCAAAATGTCAAATGCTTCGTCTATTCGTATATTTAGAATTGGGAAAATGAGGTGCTAAGTGGTTCCAAATTAATGCCACTCGTAATAATATTATTGAATACAATTATGTAATCCGTTTTGTTTTGTTGGTTTTAGCTTACACAAGACTAAAATACCTTTTGTTTGAAATATGGATTTTGTATTTATGTACTTGATCAATAATGTATTTTATGTACTCTAACTTTGACAATAAATTACTTAATTTGACTGAATTTGACTGAATAGCCATTATTAATTGAAATGATTTAATTAGCAAAATCAATAGAAATGTTTTGTCATTCTATCATTTGTTTATTATTGATTCAGCTTCTTTCTTGACGGAATTATAAAGGGATGTGTTTTGCAAACGTCCCTATTTACTTTTCAGAATAAATTAATATGCAAAAGGATAAGAATTTATTCCAAGATGATATGCAAATTATGGAATTAGGAGACTGAATAACCTAAAATCTGACTCAGATTCACTACGCAAAATGTGGCAAAATTATCAGGCCAAGTAAGCTAAGCTAAGATTTCTTCTCCTTTGTTTCTGTGAGAAATCATGGCTCGTAAACTGGCTCAGTTCTGTGTCTGTGAGCAAAGAGGCTGCGAAAGTACTCAAAAGTGGTCATAATATCCATCCACACCCAACCTCATGGCGTATATAAAATCATCTTTGTGTAGTGAATTAAGATTAAGATTAACAAGGAGCGGGGAAAGTAAAGTAAGAGGCTGCTTGCGCCTCTTTTACCCTCATATATTACACTTTATTACAGTCTCTTAATGTCACGGGTATAATAACTAATCACACTCTTTAGCACTATATGTGTATACAAGCACACATAAGAAATCGGAATTAAGGAGATGCCCTTTCTCTCGCCTTTCTATACTCAATTACTCATTGTCCACTGTGACGTGTCATATTTTCATTTCATAAATTCATAAAATAAGCACATTTTCTCAACAGGGCAAAATATATACCTTGCTAAATACCACCTAAAAGGAGGAGAGACCAAGGACGCCATTCCAAGTCATCTCTAATAACAATAACTTCCCCCAAAGTAATTTATTGCGAGGCTTAAGTTTTACAAAAACTTTCTCTGCAATTTGCATTCTCATCCTTCCAATGCAAATGTGTTGAAACCTTTTTCCCAAAAAATGTAGAATTTTATATCAATTCCTTTCAATCCTCGATTCTAGTTTTGCATAAGTACTATGTATATAGTTCTAAAGTATAATTTTACACATTATGTGTATCCATTGTTATAATAGGCTGAATGTGATCTCATTGGGATCTGATTAATGAGGATACACCAACAACTAGTAATTTATGAGTCCTTCAAATGGGTTGACTAAAGTGAAGTGCTTCATTGACATGATGCTATAAATGAAGGAGATAAAGGAAATAGAGAAACATGAGTGATGAGCCCGGAAAAATATTTGTCCTTTTCTTTCCTCTCAACAAGAATCCACTTTCTCCATTTCTCAATCTCATTTCCCAAGTAGCTTTCCCCTTCCAATTCCAGATTTTAAGACCGGGCTAATAATTTTAATCAGAAATCTTTTCATAAATCTAAATCATCAAATTTACTTCATTTGCATGATTGTTCATGTGAGCGAAACAAGTTCATTCAAAATCAATTTGCTTACTCGGACTTGTACAAATGGCTGCAATCGGATATCAAATTTCAGAGACTGAGACATGAAAAAGACACTATTTATGTACACTTGAGCATGCGTTTGCAAAAGTAGCTGAATGTCTAAAGCAGCAGCCGGGATACGTTTCGTCCCTTGTTCTTCAAAAGTATCATGTTGGACTGGAAACAGAGATTCAAGAGCAATGTAGATATCATGTGAGCCAATATAATATTACAATGATTCTTCCTATTCCTTTCCCATGTTGGAGTGTGAACGGTCCCTTGTAGCACTTGTTAGGGAAAGTCTCTCATCTTCACTTCTTTGAAGGAAAGTGAGTTCCAGCATCAACACTATGAGAACTGAGACTGAGAAAGAAAGAAAGGGGAGAGTTGCAACTTCTCTCTGAGTTCTCTGTTTGCTCTGCTTTACTCACTTCAATAGCAAAGGGAAACTCCACAACCAAAGAGTTTGGTTTAACTTCTTTTCTCTTCCCAGCAGTCTCATTTTGGACACAGAGTGAAATGGAGGTGACAGCATAGTTTCCTCTCAAACTCACGTTAACACAAAAAGATTTATTAACTTTGTGCATTTCATAATTGAAAAATACTACTGAAAGGATTGCTAACTTTCTCGGCTTTATTAAATCCAACCAAGTTCACATTTCAAGCAAATTTACATGGGGAGAAAGTGAGACAGCGTGTTGATAATCTAAAAAAAAGAACTTTCAAGCTTTAAAGCGCTCAAAATTTGCCAAATTTTCGCTCTGCATATTTCATCTCTACGGTCGTGATCTGGACTTGAAAAAGCAATCTATTTGAGCCCAGTATCTGAAGCTGAGAACGCGTCAATTTGCTCAAAAGAGTAACTTTTGAAAATTAAAATGCGGCTTGTGTAACAAGACTTTGTTCATTGTTCAGAGTTCACACTTTCTTCAACTTTAATCTACGACCTCTTCTTTTTAATTACCTCCACTTTACACTTTCTCTTAACTCCAACTTGTTCTAAGTGGCTAGCTTGTTGGCAGCATCAGCTCAATGCACGACTTGTAAACTTTAATCCTTAATCTCTACCCACTTTTGGATAAACTCTCCGCCTCTGTACTCATTCCTTCAAAGGTATGTGAGTGAAAATTTTAATAGAAAGCAAATGTGTGCGAGAAAACTCTTGCTTTTTTCCTATAAACTTTTGTGGTCTCTGGTTTCAGACTCATGAAGTCTGGGTGAGTAAAATTGCGACTTTCTGTAAAAGAAAAGAAAGGTTTATAGAAAGCTTCTCTAATCTTATCCGCTACTGGTAGTTTTGGAGAAGAAATCGTTTAATCAATGAGACGTGTGATAGTTCCGGTTGGTCCGGTCGATCAATAGAATTCTCCAACAAAAACCGCTTTTAAAAGTCATCAAGTCTCTTGATTAAATTTTTAATTAATTTTCTCTGTCTGTTCCAACCAATCTCTTGTAAAAGTGAGATGATGATAGTCTCAACACAAACACAAAACTGTAAATGAGAAAACTCATTTGTTAACACTTGTTTTTCCCTCAATTTTAAAATGGAGCAGTATATAACAATGGATTTAGCGAGTAAATAAATCAAAGCAAATTCCCGTCCACAATTTATACGTAATATAAGCAAATATGTACCTACATTGTTTGGCCTCGTGGCGTTGCTTGAATTAACATTTGTAAGTCATAAAACAGTGTTTACCTTTGTTATAAAACTCGACCGATATTCAGCTCCTGCTAATGAAAATCTCTTCATCCCCTCCCTTGAAATGACTAAATTTTGGGTCATCTAATGGGAGGAGATAATCAGGTTTCATTCTATGCTGCATTTATGTAATTCATGTTTTGAGACACATTAAACTCATTGTTCATTTCCGTAACGTAATTGCAACCATAAGTTTTGTTACTTGTGTTGGCTCTGATTTAATCTCTAATCGTATTTAATCTCAAATAACTTCCTTCCTTTTATTTCCTCTTCTTCCATGATATCCAAATGTAATAACGAAAAAGTAATTAGCGTTATTATATGTCGTTTGCCCAAGTAATTCTAAAAAAAACTGATGTCTCTGCAATTTTTCCAACTTTTAAGGCAAAGAATTGTAAAACTGGTTTGAGCAGCGGAATAAAAATGAGACAGCCTTGAAACCAAACGAAACTTTCTCCAATTCTTGAGAAAAAAAGAGTTTAGTCTAACGATAATGTCTTTCCCTTACACGGCACATGCATTTATCTGATTACCTGCGCCGCGTTTGCTAATAAAATGTGGTGACAGCAGAACAATCAGGGACAATCACGGCAAATAAAAATTCATTACCCTCCCGACCAAGAAGCTATCTTAAATAATTATTATTAATGCTCTTAAAATTCATACTACAATTTTATTGCCTTTTTGACTTGAGACGAACAAATATTTTGTTGAATTGAAGAAGAAGGTTGGAATTTAGGATCAAAGATTTAGTAAACAGTTTGTCTTTAGTTGGATATCTGACAGTTTCTGTCTTCTAAACTTCTTAACCCCTGCTACTATCACTGTTTCCATTTCAGTGATATCTGCTGAACTTTGTAGTTTTCGAGATTTGAGTTTTAGACACAACTCAAGCTGAAAGAGGAGAAAGACAAGTGAAATTCTCTCAGAAAGAAATGCTCACTTGGGTGCTCTCTTCGCCAGACATGGTGTTACTTAAGCCAATTGATTTCAATACAAACAAATATAGTAAGGAATGTGCTGGGCAGATGCCACATCCTTAATTTACAAGAGAAAGTGTTTGTAATACAATTTATTGAATTGTGGCAAAGTCACAAATGACTACTTTGATCTCTTCTAAAAATATCCTGAAAATAAGTCAAAGATTTATTTAAGGATGCATTTGTCTCATAAAGTGAGGTTTTGAACACAGTTCATTGCTAAATCTTTGCCTTCCATCATATTTACAGCTTGCAACTAACCAAGGACATGCCTAAAGTTTTGCAACTGAGCTGTTTTGATTCATGAGAGTACATAAATAGTGAAAGTTATTTTGTTTGTTGGTGGTAGTATAAGTAAGTGGCTAGATGGTTATAGTTTGTGGTTGTATAGGCGGCAAGGGAGAAAGTCAAGTCAATCTCTTTCACAACTCCAGACAAAAGTCAACCTCATCACTCATGTGCTATCACATCACAGCCACCAACAAATATATATATAATGTGATGTATGTCATCTTATCCATAAGCTTGGGGCAACAACTTCAAAATTTAAGTAACTTGCTTAAAGCTCAGGAAAGTATAGACTGCATGAGTTTCTTTTGAGGGAAAATGAGTTTCCTTGTCTTGGCTTAAAAAATGAAGTTTCTCCTCTTCACAGGGAAAGTCGCTGAGTCGTGAGTTTACGCGTGGAGGGAAAAATTGCTCTAGGTTTTCATACGTTGAAAATTGAGCTTCTACTTTGATGTGAAAAAGTTTATTTATTTATTTATTAAAGTTGAACAAACTGGTTGGTTTACGGGATATTTTAAAATTTGCGTATCGATCCCTTTCCCTATTTCAAGTTGAGCTAGTGCATTCAAGGCTGTCGACGTCATTGGTGGCATGTAACCAGAAAACTTTCTCCGTCAAGATGTGAACCGCATTTTTATTTATCATATAAATTGCCAAATAATACACTTTCCGGTAGAGTAGCTGCAATGTTATAGACCAACATGATGTACACAACAAACGCTTATTGAGTCGAAAGTTCTCTCTAGTCAAAGACCACGAAGAATTCCTTAGAGCAAAGCAGAATGGCAGAGATAGCGCAAATGAAGCCGAATGGGTTATATACACTTATACTGCTCTATTTACAACTCAAATCTGCATTTTCAGCTTGTCGGCCCAAAATTCAGTTTGCCTTCGAATGTAAACTTAACCATGTAACGAGATGGAAGGAAAGTGGAGAAAGGACGATGGCTTGTTACTTTGTTAGAGTTTGGTGAAAGTTGACAGCGTATAATAGGACAAATCCAGCTTATATACATACCACTAACCAAGTCATTGGCATATCATCCCCAACAACGTTAAGAATGGATGATAGACGTAATAAAAAGAGATCGAAACACTCAACATTATTGAGCGGTTGAGGTTTGGACTGGGAAGATTTCATAAAATATCAAAGAAAATGCTTCGTTAAAATACACTGGGTTTGATAATGAAGAGTACAGTAAACAAAGAATACGGAAGATGCATCCAATCCGATAATTTCAACAACTAAAGTATTTCGGTTTAATTTGCTGGCATGTTAAAACAACATGATGGGAAGAGACAGATTTCATTTGGTTTAAAGAAAGGGCAGTAGGGAAATGTGTTATTTCTTCGAAGACAATGTAATGAAATTGAGGGAATTACATTTTGCGTATAAAGTTTGGGAAGAAAAGGGGATTGCAAGTCCACAGACCACATAACAATAGACTAAGAAGGATAGTTCAAGGGATAGAATTTATTGCAACAAATAGAATACCATCTTGTTCGTGGGCGTTTCATTGTGAGCAGAAGGCTCCCTTATTTCAATTTTGCAACATTGTTTTCATATACAAAACAGGATGCGTATTTTAAGGGTTCAACGCAGCCCATTTAAGTCAAAGAATGGACACAAACTTTGTACAAATCCGTAGACTTATATGATGGTCATAAAATAAACGACTCATGATAAAATATATATACCGTCTTGTCAAATGTTTCACTTTTGGAAAAGTTTTTTGTTTGTTTTGTTGTGATTGCTTCAAACAGAAGTTTGAATCAATCAGACACAATTGGTGGAGTGGTATTAAGTGAAGTGGCTCTTGTTTTGTAATCTTTGTATGATGACTTTGATCCTTTGACATGATACGTTACTGTGATCCTTTAATCCGTCCCTATAGTTCTTCATGTAATTCTGACTAAGCTCATCCACTCCCAAAGTTCCCTAACAATGAATGACATTTACCCTCCCTTGCTGTTGGATAAAACAAAAAATCCTTTTCCTTTTGAGACACTTTTAAGAATCTCCACTGTTGGTAGCAGACCACACAGACAGTAAACAGAAAGAAAAACAACAACAACAAGAAATACTTTGCTTGTGTTTCTCTTTTCCATCTCATTTGAGCTCAAGGAAGAGACTCGTTCAGTAATGCTTTCCCTCCGTGGTGTCATGTCAGCATTTCTGAGCCAAATGAGTTAACCAAGTTGCAAAAAATATCTCATAAAACCAACTTTACGACAAAGAGCAAAAACTTTCTGCAAAAGAAAGTTAGAGCTCTTTTCATGGAAAATAACAACATTGATGAAATGTGTTGACAAAAATTGAATATGCAAAGAGTTGCATTTTTCTAAAGCAAGCAAGCATCACAGCGTAAAATTAACTAGGTATAAATTTCCGCTATTTCTTCTCCTTTTCAGAGTTTGTTGAATAGAGTTTTGCTTTCTCTGCTTCCGGACGGAGCTCGTGGTTCCCGTGGGGCATTGTCTCTGCTTTGCAACCAAATCCATGTACAACTGGTTGTAATGTAGGAGGAAAAGTATAATGTGTATAAGCATGCATGCATCGGTGACAGTATCAGAAGTTCAATTTCAGGCAACGTGACATTCTCTTTACTACTTTCACTCCCGGCCAACTCAACTAGCAAAATAGAATGTTCCGATCTGATCTGGAAATGTGCACCCGATGAATGTTCTTTATAAATAAATTCTTGTCTCCATTACAATTTCTGTTACTGTCCAATGCAATTGTTTAGAGACACAATGCTGGCTAAATTGACATAACAAATGCTCAATACAATTTCCATTGTGGCTGTCACACCAAAACAGTGCCATTACTCTGCCTTTTTTATTTATATATAATACATGAAACAACTAAAGATGAGTTTGTGTGTAAATGTTCATTATACGAAGACGAGTGACAAGTAAACACAGTGGTACATTTCATAAATACTTTTCCCAAAAAAAGCTCAAGACTGGTATGGATTAGTTTGTCACCACTCTATTTCAGGGTGTTTTGTTGCTACTCATCATATTATATATGAAGGTAGCAAGTTTGTAGTGTCCAGCAAACAGTAAATTTCTGTCACTTGCAGGGACGTCTATTTCGATTTTTCTTACTGTAGGTCAAATAGAAAAGATCGATTTTATGTTTCCCTTTTTACGGGCAGAAATAAGAGAGCTTGGCAGACTATTGGTTGTCTTTTAAGGAATACTCAATCAATATATACAGAAAAATATATAAGAGCAAGGAAAACATTATTATAAAGTGAAAGTAGTCCGAATGGCAAACAATAAGGGCATAAGTAGAACGGAAGTGAAAGTTTGGAACTCAAATCTTTGAAATGAAGACATCCGTTGAAAATGTTTCATCAAACAATGAGAATTCCATTAAACCTATAAGTAGACCCAATACACGACCCAAACAAGCTACTATGTAGACGTTTGCACACTATTATTGTAAACTAAAATGTGTGCGTGGGCAAGCATTTGTTATTGATACAATTGTGCAAACACATTTTTTCTTTACTTTTCTCACGCCGTGGAAAAACGGGATTTAATTTATTTTTATGATTTAATAATAAATACACAGTATTAGCATGGATAGTTAACTATTTCCTGTTTATTCCTACTCAAGGGGATGAAAAGTAGGTGGGAATGATTATGTGAAATGGCTCACAATTCAAACTAACCGAGAAAAGCTAACGAGCTACTTTTTTCTTCGACAACTGGTTAGTTTGAGTTGACACGAGCTTTTTTCGTCCATGGACGTGCTCAAAGATTACGACATGACACAAATACAATTCACCTTTAACTTTTCCGCATACACAGGGATGCTCCAACATGTTTGTAGTAAAAACTCATGCATAAAAATACATTTTGTTTGGCTTATTTTTTTTCCTCCTTTTATTTCACCCAGGCTTCTAAGCACAGGTAGGTATTTTTCAAATTGCTGATGAACGGTCCCTGGTGAAAGTTGCGAGGATGTTTGTAGCAGTGTGAAAAGTTGGTGTAGAGTGTTGATATAAGTATATTTGCAATCCGCAATCAGTCCTCTCAACAAAAAAGCATATAGATATCCTTCTTCTTAAACCTTAAAGGTATACAATACACTCTTCATTGTAGGGGAACAATGCTTCAATTCATATTTGTCATGCCACTCTACCATTTCCAATGAGAAGAAGACACATCTTGTTTATTTCTTGGGCTTAAGACGAGGTTAAAATACCAAACTTCAGTAGTTGTCATCATCTTGAATGTGTCAAAAATCCTAAGGGTTGAGTGTATTCTCCACTCTTTGAATTTACCTTGAATGAGTAACACAGAAGAAATCTCAAAGCTCCAAAATTATTTTTTTCCTGTTACTTTTGGTGTTGATCTGGATGCAAGTCATGAAGGGATTCAAAACCCAGTGGAGGATCACGAATCAGATGAAATGAACCGGAGACACATTTTGCTTTATGAAGTCTATCGACACTCATCTCTGTCCGAAATACACTACTCAACTGCACCTGCCAACACTTGTAATGTTCGTATTAACAATAACAATGAACAAGAAGTCGGCCACTGGGTCCTTCGCTCTCGTAAAGTAACGCTTTGCCAAAAAATCTCGGATGAAAGATTCTTTCATATAGATAGATAAGCCTAAGCTAAAAGCTGTAGACTGTTAAGGAAAAGAAAAAAAAAGTCTCAAAGATGATCTTTGTTGAAAAAACTTTCTCTTATAGTCCGATGAGTGTACAATTCAGTTGCTTTTTCGGAACCTTTCTTTCTTCGGTTTATTAGATTAGTAAGGCGGAGCGATCAATAGTCAACCCGTGACGAGTTGATGTAAGATAATAGAGAGAATAGAAAGAAAGAGGATATGGCTCGTTAAAAATCTCTTCTCTCCTACACATCTAAAATTACATGGAGTCGGAACCCAAAAAGTTGTAACAAAAGACAAGTCTCTTCCAAAATGAGACAACGGAGGATGTAATAAAATAACAAATTTCTCATGTAGCCACTTATGTGAGACCTACCCTCATATGAAACTATCTCGAATATTTTCTTTCTACGCCCCGTTTAATTACCAAACCTTTATTGCGAAATGAAATGTCATTAACCGATTAATTGCCAAATCAAATGAAATTATAGCTTTAGCGTCGTATTATTCTGTTTTATAACTTTATAAAAATCATCCTCACTCAATCTCTGCAGACGACAAATTCATTTCTCGCAATTCCAGTGAAAGCATGTAGGCATAATTATCAAAATGCATATATGAATAAAAATATGTACCTATAAATATATTTTATATGGTTATGGTACAGACAACTACTCATAAAAATGGGGACGTTTTTGCACATTAATCTTTAGGACTATGTATAACTAACGCTTGAATTATTTTATGTGATTCAAGCTAATTCACCGCTCACCCACGTTGAAAGTGAAGGAAACCTTCAAAGCTTTCAATCATTGGGAAACCAAAGGGAATAAAATCCAGGACTCACGTCATGATGGAAAGAGGGATCAACATATTGAGGAAATTGGACCCTTTCTCATTCGGCTGATCTCACTCAAGGAAAAGCAGACAAAAAAAGAGAAAGTTGAACTCTTTCTCAACCTCGGGCACTTTTTTTGACTATTGGAGTGTGTATAGATGAACTGCATTGTGCACTTTACCTCTGGAAGAATCAAAATCAAGTCACTCAAAAACAGAGGAAGGAGTGAGTGAAGACAGATTGGAAGTGTGGTGCAAAGTAATAAAGTCAAAAGTGAGTGAATCAGAAAAATCATCAAGAGAAAATAAGTGGCATTGGTAAAGGCTTAACGTTGTTCGTTAGACTGAACATCCGCCATTCCACTCGATACTCTGTCTTTGGATTTTGGATGAACAAACTGCTACTACAAATACCTATCTATATCTAGCAATAGTATCGGAAAGTATTTGACAACTATTCAGAGAGTAAAGTGAAAGAATTTCTTAGACTCAGTGAGGAGGGAAAAAGTTCCAAGAAATTGCTGTTGGAAATCTAGAAACGAGCGAGTGATCGACAATGGGGGAATTTGTGGCAGTCTTCACCACCACATTGTTCCTTCTCGGAATAAGGGGTAAGTTTTGTTGCAAAAGTTATACTGCTGCCAAATAAATACAACATGTGTGCAGTTGAAGGATTGTAATCCGATAGTTGCAATACATGTGCTGGATAACAATAGGAGAAAGTCAAGCATACTTCCTACACAGATTTTTCAGAACAATTGAAAATGAAATCGGATTAAAATCATAAAGCCATATTGCTAAATAACTTAAATAAGCACAATTATTGAGAAATAACAATCCTTCAAAACGGTTCCATGTTTTCTAATGAGGATATGAAAGTTTTAAACATATTTCTCCCAGGAGGGAACCCAAGTTTTTGTTGGCCAACAGACGTGAAAAGTGGTTTATGCAATATTTTCAAAGTACACAAAGATTATAAGTTATATCCGATTACTGCTACTTTTTGAAGTTTCTCTTGCGTCTCTTTGCCTGCAAAGTTTGAAACGTTAACATAGACACAATTATGAGGGGAGTTGTATAAGCTGGGAGCAAAAGTGGTTTTGATCTCCATCCACACTTGAAATTTTAACTCGTGCTTTCCTTCAATCAAAAGTGCCGATTATAAAAGTAGCACTCCAAAAGAGAGAAAACTAATTAAAACTTGAACCAAAGTTTACAGCCCCCTTTGGCCATCATAATTAGCAGGGGAAGAAAGATTGGCCCAACAGCCATGTCTCCAAATTATAAAGTTTAGGCAGTCAAGAAAAACTGGGCTGTCAAAATATAACTTTATTTTTTCCAAAGTTGTTGCCATATTTTAATGTAGCAAAGATAATTAGCATATGTAATCTCACTCTACAAATCAAACTTTTTCTTTCTAAATGTTGGAATATTATCAAATAAAATTAGGTCATACAGCGTTAAAGATTTTTTTGCATGGATGAAAAATGAAAAGAAAGATAAGGACAAAGTAAACCAACCGGCATTTCTCTTCACTTGTTCTCAAAACTCTGGAAAATGGCATTTACTCAAAAGAAACACTGGTTTTTGAGGTTGCATGGGAGAAAGAAAAGGAGTGATATAAGAGTCCTTGAACTTTTGTATGAACGTTTTTGAAAATCTTTAAACTTTTCTCTTTGAAGAAAGATGGACCTTTGACAATGGGCTGTTAACATCTTTATGTATTATTTTCTTGAGTACAATGTTTTTTGGTGTGTACTTATATATATGTATTTTTCTCGTCATGCAGATCCGAATATTCGTTTTTAGCCCGAGTCAGGGCTTATGTAACCATCGTGTCCGTCTGTCCGTCTGTCTGTCCGTCTGTCTGGGACACGATAGGGCCCAAACGGCTTAACCGATCGTCCCCAAATTTTGCACACGTGT
>JAQIXN010001768.1:0-15607 GCA_034698145.1 Proisotoma minuta
ATAGTCATTTGCTGTCAACGATCCTGACGCTGAAGATTTTGGTCAAAAAAATTAATTGTCAATGGTAAATAACTCTCTAAAGCATGCTCTAAACCATTATGAAAAACAAATTATTTTTATTCAATTATCCTCTATAAAATCATGCTTTATTTCCAAAGAGTGTAATTTTTTGGCACACTTTGGAAAAGTTTTATTTTCTCGACTAGATTTTCAGATTTAATTGCACAGTGACCTTTTGACCTACCTATCTGAAATTTTGCAAACATGTTAAGCATCTAATAGAGGACATGTGCTCAAAATATTGTCAAGTTCCAAGAAGCGGATTCTTCAGAAAGTTAAAAAACATTTCGTTCACGAAATAAGTAGCCTCCCTCTGTAGTGGTTTATTGGTCTTGTCATGGTGTGAGGTAATAATAAAAATTTCTCAAATTGGCTTGAATTTCATTGAAAATGGTTTGGGTCTACGCCATAGTTCGATGGCAATCAAAAATATTTTAAGATTATATTATCAAACTCTTTGTTGGAGTGTCTAGAATAGATTCGGTGATAGATAATGTTTTAAATTTTTTTTGAATTGAGACTAAAAATGTTTATGTCCAATAAAATAGTTTATGATTATATGGATAGTAAACCAAGTTTTTGGTAAGCTATAAAATTCAACTCTTATTATCGTCTAATTTGACATTCTCATGAAGTTTTTGGCTCAAATGGCGGTGGCTTTATACGGTTGAGAGGTTCGTCAAAATGGTAAAGTAGGTTTTTTTGCCCAGGAAATATTTTGATTTGTCAATTTAGCAATTTTATTTATCAAGTGCCAATTTTTACAAAATGTTTCTCTGGCAAAAAGCCAACCAACTCTGAATTTCATTAGTTAAGGGCAGGGTTTAGTATGCCTTGTTTGACTAGTGTGATTAATTCCTCCATCGATTTTAATGGGGAAATTAATGGGGAAAAGATTTGGTCAAATGGGTTTCTTTTATTTTTCCTAGATGTTTCCGTTGGACAAACAAGTTTGTCCTCTGAGAATGGCTTCTTATGGCTGTAAGGAAATTTATTTATTAAGATCAAGTAAAAATTATACTGACACCAATTTTAAACGCAGGGACAAAAGACGACTTGATATTCAAATGGAAGGAAGAGGATCCAGTGCAAATTACAAAGAACCTTCATCTGCCCAGATTTATTCTTGAGCAACATACAACAGATTATTGTGACTCTGTTACTAATACGGGGAATTATTCTTGCTTACGCGTTAGGGCTAAAAACATTTAATTTGAAATTTTCTTAATAATGTCACCTTTTTTTACAGCTTGATCTACTCTTTAAAAGGCATGTGATTCAATTTAAAGTTGTGGGTAATCTTATCTGCTTTAAAATATTTAGGCAATTCAGCTACTACTTAATCCAAACTTACATCCCATCTTGTATGTTGGTAATCGTGTCTTGGGTGAGTTTTTGGATTGATGCAAAATCAGTGGCAGCCCGAGTGCCCCTTGGGGTCACAACCCTTCTTACCATGGTAGCACAGACATCCGGCATTAATCTGAAGCTGCCACAAGTTTCGTACATAAAAGCCCTTGATGTAAGTTATATTGATATATGCTTTTGTAGTTATCGTCCGTCCGTGTATTTGAATACCAAGCGTTGAACTTTTAGGTAGAAAACCGATTAATAATTTTGCCAAAAAATCAAATAGTTTTTTTTCATGATTAGCCATTACTCACCAAAATTTGATTGGAAAAAATGAAATTAATATGGGAAATAATCTATTAGCTTGTCGTGACCATCTGACTTGCGTTTTTTTTTGGTTTGTTGTTTATGTACAGGTTTGGACCGGGGTATGCCTTTGCTTTGTGTTTGGCGCCCTCTTGGAATACGCTTTGGTGAACTACATTTCACGAGAGGAAGCTCGAAGGGAGATAGTACTCAAAGAGAGGCAGGAAATTTTTTCAGAGAACGCCAAAAACCAAGCAAGTGGCAGTTCGCAAATTGGAACTAATCTCAACGAAATGGTAATCACCAAAAACATTCAACTTTAAGAAAGTATGTTCTCTAATAAATTTAAACTTCAGTGCCCAATGAATTTTGATCATGAGCAACAATGTCCCCTCCGTTATGATGCACTGTCTTCTCCAAAAACTTGGCTTGCACGTTTCCCTTCCAAAGCAAAGAGGATTGATGTAAGCTAAATCTGCAAGTTTATTTCATGTAATTATTGATTTATTATTGTGTTTGCAGGTAATTGCAAGAATTGCCTTTCCACTCTTGTTTACATTCTTCAACCTTGCGTACTGGTGCGCGTACGTTTTGAGGGAGGGGGATGTGTGGTATACATGAATTATTAGAACGGGGGTGAAAAAGCAACTTTACAACCACAAAAATAATACCGCAAATGTTAAAGATGCAGTTGCCATGAAAAATGATAATTTGCAAGAGTAGAAAAGCAATGTAGAATAGCGCGGCTAGAAAAATTGTTTTCTCATTAGAGATTAGTTCATATTTAGCTTGGAAATGGTGCTATTATTTAATTAAAAAGCTATGTGCATTTCAAGAGTCTACTAAAATCCAGGATGTATCGAAATAAGAAATTAAAATAAAATGCTTTGATGTTACGTTTTGTATAAGATTGTGAAAGGTTATCTTGCTTTAAAAAGGTTTATTCGCAAAAGATAGTGAAAACTTTAAATTTATAGTTTAAAATAAAGATTTATCAGCACTCGCTGCACATATTCTAGTTGTTAGTACTGTTCTTAGGTTTTGTGCTAGTTTAAATTGTATAATACAATTAATTTAGAATTGAAGCAATAGTAAGTAACCAAATTTTCAGTTTTACCTAGATTTAGAAGGTGTCTATAGAATAAGATGTAGCTACTGTTGTTGTTTGTAGAAATTAGAGAATACATTAACCTTGAATAAAATAATTCACATACTTATTAATTTGGCCTTTTTAATTGACTTTTATGAGAACCATTTACCAAAAATTGATATTTTAATAAAAAAAACAGTTCAAAATCAACTGCTTAGTTAGTCTAAAACACGAAATGCTTCGTCACTTTGTACTTTTGTATTAAATAGGTAGAGTCAAGTTGACTCAGTCAACATTTGCACCACAGCTTTACTAAAATAGAATTTTAACCCACAAATGGGATGACTTTGGAAAGATATTTTAATGTGGGTTCAGAATATAAATATATAGTTTTGTATGCCTCCTGTAAATCTTTTAGAAATTTTTCCTGCATGAACTGTCAGCAACTTTGATCAAAGATTACGATTTTGACTAGTGACCTCATTCTTTCCCCACGAACCAAATATTTTATGAAAACTTCCTCTTGAATTTAACTGACAACATGACTGTATGACAACCAATTTTCAGGTTAATTGGCGTAATAGTTTCAGAAAAAACTCATTAAAATTGCCAGTAAATTTGCCAGTGTGGGTTTCTAAACTTCCAACCGCCCACCATTTCTAAACTTCTCAACCGCTTTTGCTCATCTTCGAACTCATCCAAATTATTAAATAGTATGTAGAAAAAGTGTGGAAAATTTGGAGACGATAGGTCAAACCGTTTGCGACCTATAGTGTCACAGACAGACAGACAGACATCGTGGTTACATAAGCCCTGGATCGGGCTAAAAAGTTTTAAAAATGCAATAGATTGCAAACAATGCATTTTTCCATTAAAGAGGACAAGTCCTTACGTGAAGTTCAGCCAAAAACTTGTGATGCAATAAAACATATAGCAAATGGCTTAGATTTTTCTTTGTTTTATTTACATTTGTTTGCCAACTTACTTTGACTTAAATAAATGCCAGATATAAGTTAGCTTTCTAATGTGATCCAATATATTATTACAAATTTTTGAAACAATTTGCTATTTATACAGATGGTTCCATGATCTGTTTTCTTAAGACAGACAGGCAGAGGGGGAAGAAATTAACATAAGCCTCCCAGTTTTGTTGAGTAAGGTCTTGTATGTTTTGAAAACAAAAAAGCCAACTTATTTTCAACTATTAAGGTTATAATGTAATGTGAACTAAAAACCAGTTGTACAAGATATTTAAAAATTGAAGGTCAGAATTTATTAGGGTATTGGGTACGTTATGACTGAAATAAGTACTAAATAGTAAAAGACATACTTGTCTTTAGCTTATTTTACATTTCCAAGAACTTGATTGACACATTTTTAATCATTGCCTAAACAAGTTTTATTCAATGATTAAATGAGGTCATTTTAATCATTTTTTGTGCATCTGAAACAAGATAGAAGCCAAGCTGAATGATCAAACAACTACAAACTAGTTGTTTTTTGTGTTGTTTGGAAATTGACATTAAATCGGAACATTTTAAAAAATTCTAAAGGCTTTTTTGGAAAGGCTTTAAAGTAAGACCAACAATTCCCAAAATTCAAATCCAACAATTGCAAAAATCCAAAGTTATAATATATACATGTCATTCTAAATTTCTTAAAATGCATTCAATTTTATTTTTCAAACTCCCAAAAGAGAGAATTATTAAGGAAAATTTGATTTGAAGTGAAAGTGATTGATTTTTATTTATTTTTAAATAGACCATATATTCAAATTGGCATTTTTCTTCATTTGAACAAGATCCTTTGATAATAAGATGATGTATATTTTTTAACTCGACACCTATTATAACATCAATGGCTACAGTATTTGCTCTAAACTTATCGTGATTGCAGACAGAGAGACACAAAATGAGTTCTCATTATGTAGTTCGTAACATAACGAGAAATCAAGTCAAGAAACTTGTCATGTAAAACTTGATTTCCCTCACTATAATTTCTCAATCAATCAAATCCAGTTTGAGGTTGCACGTAAATAATAAAGCAAAACATGATCTTAGACTTATTCTTAACATTAGCCCTGTCAATTTTGACATGACATTGCGACGCAAAATATTTTGGGTATTTAATTTGAATACTTACTTTGATCCTATAATTGCTATTTTTTGCATAATCGTTTTAGTTTTTGTTTGTAAACAGGTTTTTGTGTCCTTCTCTGTTTCTCAAGAAAATGCTCATTACATAACGAATTAGGCTTTATATGAAACTTCTGGAGTTTTTGCTTTAGTTGCTTCTGAGAAGTTGAAGGGAATGCAATGGCTCCAGCAAATAAAATCCCGATTTTAGATTGTTCTCTAATTTCAGGGCCTTATCAAGGGTTGGAAGATCGAAATGGATTTGAAAGCTTTATGAAGCAGTTGGGAGATGGGATGAGCCAAGTTGGGTTTGTTTATCTAGTAAATAATGGGGTACAACCTTCAACGGTAATAATAAAACTTGCAATTTTTAGGGAATTGTTTAAAATATTTTTTGTGAAGGTGGAAGCGGCACTTGCGGAGTCTCGAGCTTTTTTCGCCCTCCCAAAAGAGAAGAAGATGAAGTACCGGAAAGTGGACGCAGTGGAAAACTTCCATGGCTACACTCCCCCAGAGGACGAAAAGTATGAATTGCCCCCAAGTTGCTTTTTAGTTGAAAATCTTCTTAGCTTATCAAAAATACCTGCTTTATTGCTTTTTCAAAAAGGCTATAGTCTAATTTAGATGGAGTAATAAAAAGCAAATAAGCAGAGCAAGATTTCAAATAAGCATTACATCATTAGTTGCTTTTTTGATTTTTTCCAGTCCCAGCAATTGCTCAAATTTTGTTTGATTATCTGTATATTAGGGTGGACGAGATTTCCAAGAGCACCCCTGACTACAAGGAAGCTTGGGATTGTTGGGGATCGGAAATGCTGGACGAGGGGAAATATCCCTCAGAAATCCCTGGTTTTAAGGGGGCAATGGATGACTTCCGAACTTCAATGAATGAGCTCTCAAAAAAGATTCTCTTTTGTTTTGGCCGCTATTTAAAGCTGGATGACCCAGAATTTTTTATCAAGCGACACTGTGCTTTGGAAGACCTTCGAATCCCTTCACATAATGTTGTAAGGAGCAACTATTACATGGCCCTCGATTCCGTTGGAAAGGATGAACTGAGGCTGGGTGAGCACAACGATTGGGGGACCATGACCTTCCTCTTTCAGGATTCCACGGGGGGTCTGGAGGCAAAGATTGCAAATGGGGGTTGGGTCCCCGTCCCCCCAATTAAGGACTCCATCGTTTTCAATGCAGGGCTTATGCTGGAAATGTGGTCGGGGGGATTATTCCCTGCCACTGTAAGCTAAAGCGAATGGTGATAAAACCCTGGGGTCAGATTTATTTTTTAGTCCCAAATTTTTTTTATAAATCGGTTTGCAGAAGAAATTTATTGAGGAAAATCTCGATTTTTTTCAAAAAAAGTGCTTGTTTTCTCTAGTTGTTTATTTTTAAAAATCTCTGACTTACCCAATATTTTGGTACTTTTTTGCAAAATAGCAAAAAATCAGTTTTTCCTCTTGTTTCTGATGTTTTGGCTGCATTTCTGAGTTTGTTAACTTAGCCTTGCAAATTCTTAAGGAAAAAATCCGTCCCCAGAGTTTTGATTGTTTGAGACATCTCAAAAAAATTCAAAAATTTTCATTAAGATCTCTATTTTAGGCCCATCGGGTGAGGCTGCTGGAGTCTAAAGTCCCTCGACAGAGCATTGGCTACTTTATTCAGCCGGACGGGAGCTCCAACTGCGTGCCGCTCGTGAAGGAGAAAGAGGACTGGGCCCCGCTGTACCCAAAAGTGGACAAGGGGACCACCCACTACGAATATTTCAAAAATAGGGTCAGGGGGTCAAGGGCTTATTAAATAAAAAATGATTTTTTTTCTTTTTTTTTTCTTTCCAAATTTACATAAATAAAATAAAATTGAAATAATCAAAAACAACGGACTATCTCTGACCTAATTTTAAGCTGAACTCATATGTAAATTTTTTTCACAAGATATTTTTTACGTCAGGGGTCACATAAGTGGGTGGGAGCAACTCTATTGTTCGCACTATTTTTAGGGCCCAAGAGTCGTCCGAAAAATATGCAAATTTTTCTTTCAAATCGAAACTTAAAAGAAGGGTACGGTATTGTATCAATAAGGAACTTAGAAACAGCCTGAACTAAGAATTGTTCTTCACAAGATATTAAAGACGATTACTCCTTTGTTTCAATATGAAAATGACTCCTGAATCTTGAATCTGAAGTTCCGAGATTTATTTACAACACTGAGGTTGGAATTCATTATGAAAAAAGTTATGTTATTCGACGTCCTATAAAAACTACTTTGACTGAATGACTGAACAAATAACATTGAGGAAAGGATACGTTTAAGAGGAGAGAGAAATAATGAAATGAGTACTTTGCTTATATTACTTATTTTCTCATTTGACTCATTAATTGTAGCAAATATTGGCGTAATTTTAACGCACTCAGCAACCGGTCAGGAGTTTACCTCTCCGTTCAAAGACACAGTAGATGAAGAAACAAAGCAAAATGCCGTATATATACAAACGCTCCAAATTTACTCTTAGATGAAAAATATGCAATTAGATGAAGTAATCAATCAATCTCAATTAGTTTGTTGGTCTATGATTTTGTGAGACTTTTAGTTTTGCCTTTAATGTGGTCTAGTCTCAAACCAATAAAGCAAAAGCTCATCAAACTCAAGAGTAATAAATTGGGTTAGGTTCTAATGCCTGCTTTGAAGCTTAATTACCAAAGCCACAAGGGATAAGATCAATCCAAGAAGAAAATTGACATTAGAAAGATATGAAATTAATAAAACGTTTTAAAATTTGTGACTAGCTCGCCATTTGTTTATTGGTGAACGACTATTTCGGCTTTATGCACAGCAACTAGCAGTATTTATTAATGAGCAATTCTGGATCTGAGGTCGATATTCAGATTTGCTCATAATCCCTGGATGAAGCAGGAGAAAGGAGTCAACAGGCTAAAATCTGTTGGTGGCACTCAAAGTCACTCATTCAGAAAAGTAAGGAGAAAGTGAAAACATCTCTGACAAAATCTGAAACGCATTTTAAAGAACGGTGCTTATAAATGAAAAGTGAGATATAGAAACTGGTTTTCTTTTTAAACGATTGTAACCTAATTTTGGCATTGTTGCTAAAATTACTTCCCAAAATTCAAGAATTTACCAACAAGAGTTGAGACAAGTTTAAGTTGGGTTAAGTGCACCCCTCCCCCAGATCAAGATATGAATAATTACATCTTTCCTCCACAAAATGGATTCAGAAATCATGAAATTCGGATGGCTTTCGTGGGGTAAGGATGTTTGCATAAGTGCATAAAAATCGTAGTGTTGTGCATAAAAAACATATTTGTTAGTAAGGCCCACTGAAATGGCCTTATAGAATCATAGAATGTCTTTAAATCTATATGTTGTTTTTACTACATTTTATTATATTTTGCAGTCGGGTATATGCTCTTTTCGCTTTGCAACAACTTGCGGTTTTTGGGATTGTGGCTCTCTTGTCACTTTACAATCCTGCAAAAGAATGGATTGAAAGTAATCCTTGGATATGTTTTGGATCTCTCATCTCAGCTTCAGCCAATTTACTTGGAATCTCACTCTGCCTAAGATTACGGAGAACTTACCCTGGAAATATCTTCGCCTTTGTCATCTTAACTTTGGGGGAAGGAAATACTCTCGGAACCGCTGCGGCTTATTTCAGGTAATGTTTTCAGTTATTATGTAGCGGGCTACATTATGTGGATCATGGTCCATAACATTATTTTCCATTACACACGGACCCCAGGCCCGTGTGTCTGTCTGTCTGTCTGTCTTTTTGTAGTCGCCATAACTTTTGACCAAATGAACTAAATTGAATTGGACTTTCAAAAATATCAACTGGGTTAAAATAAAGTTCGAATTTGAATATGGACAAGATCAGACTTCGTTATCGTCAATAAGACTTTTCTTATTGATAAAGGTATACTTTTGCATAGAACGATAAATTTAAGCAGAATTCGAAAATACTTAATCTGTCTGATTGTCTGTCTCATGTTGTCTGATGGCCGCTACTGCTACGAAAACTGCGTCATGTTGAAAATCCATTTTTGCAAATGGCGTATAGGTTGGAAGATAAATTTATAACAGGTAGGAAGATAAATTTAAATAAAAACAGGTAAAATTTGCCTTCAAAAAGTTCAGTGGTCAAAAAACGTTACAAAAAGCTTTATTTGTCTAATTGTCTGCTAAATCATTACATCTGTTTACAAAGAGTTTAATTTATATAAAATAGAACTCACGCAATCCTATTTGGAGTTGGACTTCTGAACTTCGTTTTCATGTACCTCGCGCTCTTCTCATTCCATCACGTTGTGGATTTTGATGGACCCGCACTTGGACTTTTTATCTTCATTATGAAGGCGTCTGTGTTTGGCACGGTGGCCACTTTCATGAGTGAAATAATTCCAATTGAACAATTGGTGTTTGCTACAGTTGCATCAATGTATTTCATCGGCATCTCTGTCTATGGATTGAAACGGATCATTGCGGGAGAGGACAGGAGGAACATTAGACCACAGGAATTTGTTTTTGTAAGTATTTTTTTTAATTCACCAAACTTTTCCATAAACCCGGAAAAAAGTTTCAGTAGAGATTTTTGGAAATAGAATTTTAAAAAGTCCATTTTGCAAAAATAAATAATTATCAGTAGTAAATCAAATTTCACAAAGGACGTTTCAATTTATCAGCTTAATCTCACTTTTCCATTGGGATTTGAATTTTCAAATGATTTTTGGACTTCATATAAAGCAAAGATGTGATAAGAGAAAAAAAATAATTTAAAAATATTTGGTCCATTTTTGTATTTTAGGCTGCCGTCACTCTGTTCCTCGACATTTTCTCGCTGGGTAATTAATTACCAGTTACAATTTATTGGAAGCTGCTTATGAAAGAGACAAAGCAAGATCCAGAAAAAGCTTTAAATATAAGTGAAAACGGCATGAATTTTAGGTTAATCTTTATTTATTTGTTCCACGATCTAGCGGTTTTGGTAAAATACCTAATCAAATCTTAACATTCTTTTTGGTTCCTTTTTATGAAAATAATTTCTGTTGCTAAAATATGTAAAGAGTTGTCTACAATGAAAGGTAACAAAGTTTGGAACTCAACTTCTAAAAAGCTGAGTGTATTTGGGTTAAATTTTGCTACCATTGGAAGGACAATTTATCACTCTACAATTGACAAAAAAACAGAGCTCTCTATCTATTGTAGTTCCAAAATGAGGGCAAAATGTTCAGAGCAAGACTGTCTGGCACTCTTTGAAAAAAGTGTCCTGTTTGGCTCGGTAAATAGTGTACCAATGCTTTAAAAGTAAGTGAATTCAAAAAATAACTATGAGAATTATTATCCATATGCACACTGCCTTTGAAAATGCGAATGGCCAAAAATTACATAGTCATCCCCCAGTCTTTTTTGAACGTTATGTATTCCAGCTTAAGTAATTCGATAGATTATTACATCTAAAACAAAATATCTTTATTTCCCTTACCTGATATATATGCATGGATATGTAAATTTGGTTTCGTGCTGCAAAACCAGGTAGCCAAGTTGTAGTTGGCTTGGATAAAATTTAGATAATTCAATTCGACCCTTTTACCTTAAAAGCTATACAAATATAATTTGACCTTAAATTGTTTTCCATTAAATTTAAGCGAAAATGTTTAGCTTAGCAAGTGCTAATTGTAATTCAATCAAATGAAAATTAAATTCCACACAACATGGATAAAATATACTTCGCAGTTTTCCATGTATTGTACCAAACAATATTCAATATATGCTACTAAGAATGTTTCATTGGTTTGTAAATAAATTGATTACGGCACTTTTAAAACGTCTCTCTGTTTTTTTATTAACTCTCCAAATAGTTAGCATTTTTGGCATCATATTTGGTTCTAATGTTTGTAACGTTTCTAATGTGCTGTGTAATTTGTGTCACTTGAATAAACTTTAAATCAGTGTGAATTTTGTTAATAATTATAAGGCCTTTCAAGATAAGTTATGGGCAAGGTTCTAACCCCGGATGAGGATGAAGATGAAAGAGGAAATTCTTCCCAAAAAAAGGGACAATCAATAAATTGATAGACATTTTTACTTTGGCTGTCAAATTAAGGCTCTTTTGATCTTTCAGCCTTTTAGGTATATAGCTAAATTTTATTTCATATAAGAAAATTTAATTTGTAAGAGAGTACAGTTTTTGATTACTTTTTAGTTTCTGGTTTTTGAGGGCAAGCTTATAAATTTAATTAAGTTGAAGTATCAATTGAAGTATCAAATTGTTTGTCACCAAGCTGAAGCATAACTTACTAAAAGCTTGGCTTTTAAAGGAGTAATTTGAAAAATTTAATTTTTATGCACCTCAGCCACTCTAAATATATAAATTTTATTTTATGTGATCAAAAACTTTACATGAACAAGCTTCTAGAATTTCGAACTCAGAACTGAAGCTGATACAACAGTAATGCAACTTCATCCCTAAACTTTCTGGGTTCTGAACTTTTTCTGAGCTCTGACCCAAGCTCGGAAATAGGAAGAAAAACATCCGTCTGGATTTCAAATTGCCTCTCTAACCAGCCTTCAAATTTAATTTTAAAGGCTTGTTAAAGAGTTGATTTGGGATCCATAAATATTTATAATCAGGGAGAAGTAAAGGCAACAAAATTTCAAGATTTTCCTACCCCAGTGCCATACCTATATATGAAGAAAGAAAAAGAAAGAATTTGGAAGAAAAATGCAAAACACTTGGCATAACTGGGAAAAGCCTGAAACCCTTATCTATTTAACCCTGTTCTGAAGAAGTCAAAATATTTCTGGGATGGACAATTCCGTCTATCGGTCCAAACAAATCTTTACGTAGTTTTAAACAGACGTGAGATTAGTTTAGTCCGTTGGTCGGCCCTGTCTTTTTTCTGCCATCAAGATCAGTCAACAAAAATTTAAAGTTCGAGGTCAAGTTGGAGGAAGCCCTCTTTAACCTTGCGGACAGTTAACTGGTGAAGGAGATTGTTGAATGGGGAAAGTTGAGAAACTCATCTTTAGCCACATGGAAAGAAAGTAGATTAAAAAGACAACATTTGATCTCAGTTTGGCTTGCAGCTGTCTTTGGTGAGTTTCAGTGTACTTTCTCTTTTGTTTGAGGAACCGATTTATTTCAAAGAGTCCTGAAAATTTTCTATAAGCAATATTAATCAAATATTTATACCCAAAACTTTAAAACAACATCTCAAATCTCTAGTTGGTTCGTTTCTGCTTTTAATATTGTTTTTATATTACTTGCAATGCCAAAATATGTAAATATGGAGGGAAGCGGACGGAATAATAGAATTGGTTTAGAGATTAGAGACCGATTTGTCACTTGCTCAATCAATTTTTTCCTTTCGCAGTCTCAACTTTCTCCACCGTGTTTACCCCTTTTAGTTCCACATAGAGTTAAAGCTGTTGGTTCTCCGTCCGTCACTCTCTTGGGGCATAAATCATGAGCTGTGTATATTTATTACGGGTAACTGCCGATAAAAATTTGTATGGAATTTTAACTAAGGTCCCAATACGCTAAATGTGCATGCTTAATATTTTGTGCATGCAAACTGGAATGGAATTAAGGCTTTGGTTTTAAGTCAGATTTATTAAGTGTTTGCTTTGCTTTCTGTGTTTCAAAACGAAATGATTGTGGTACTTTAAAAAGGTGTTTTTTTCTTTTTCTAATCCTGTTAAGATAACTCTGAAAATAGTATATTTTTAACTTCATTTGTTACTGTGCAATCATTTTATAAGTCCTAAGTATAATTTGTGTCACTTGTACAAACTGCGTAAGTTTTCTCAAATTAATCGGGACCCTGCCTTGGTATTATGTCATATAACCTTTAAACGAATGAAAATTGAAATGAAATAGCAGATTTTTCCAAAATACAACAAGTTATATAAATCTACAGATATAAATTGCTCAACTTATCAACGTACGTTTTCCGCCAAATCAAGGCTCTTTTCGTCTTTTTATGTATTTAGCTAATTTTATTTTATATAGGAAAATTACATGGATAAGCAGAAAAGTCTTTGATCACTATGTTGATTCTGATTTTTGAGGATACTCAACGCTAATAAATTTGATTAATATCAAACTGTTTGTCACCAAGCTCAACCTTACTTTTATCTCACTAAAAGCTTGTGGTTTAATGAAGTAAAATATAAAATCTAATTTAACTGTGGCTCAGTCACTCTACTTAAAAGTATTTAGTGTATGTAATATAACTATCTTATGCTAACTGAACTTTTACATGCATGAATCAGTTTCCAGAATTTGGAGCTCATAAGTTAGACAACAGTTGAAGCAACAACATCCATAAATGGGTATGGACTTCAAAAAGATCTCTCTAAAAATGCTCTCATATTTAATTGTGATAGCTTTTTAGAAATATCGCGTGAGATTCATATTTTTCATCAAGAAGAAGAAAAATCAGTAAAATATCAGGATTTTTGGCCCTATAGCTCATTTTGGGAGTTGAATTCAAGAAGTAAAAGATCTGTTTGCCTATCTACTAAATCGTGTTCTGAGAAAATCTTTGACTGAGAATACTTAAGGGAGGGGAAATTCCGTCTGACGAATAAAATGGATTATTGCGAAATATTAAACATGTGTAAAATTCGTTTCACTCGTTAGATGAATTTTTCTTTCTTACTGCCACCAAAATCAACCAAAACCGAGGATCTAAAGTATAATTTCAAAAAAAGGATACGACAGTTATCTGGAGAATTACTTATTTTTAGAATTAGAATTAGAATTACCTAACCAACCCACACCGAGAAAAGTTTGGAATGTGAAAATTAAAAAAATAGTTCAGTAGCCAAATGAGTGCAGCAAAATTGTATTTAGGAAAATAAATACATTTAATCTCAAATCTCTAGTTGATACATTTCTGCTTTTAATATTGTTTTTATAATTATTTGGGAGACCAAAACATGGTAGAAGGAAAACAGGCGGAATTATAGAATTTGTGTTGAGGTTTGAGACGAACTTGTCTTTTGCCCCAACAACTTTTCTTCTCGCTGTCTCAACTTTCTCCAACGTTTTTACACATTTTAGCTTCACACACAGTAAGAGCTGTTGCTCCTCCGTCCGTCCCTCCATCCGTGCATAAAGCATGATGTCCATATATTTTTCCGGCTTTTTCTCAATACAAATGAGTATGGACTTAGTCTTAAAATGACAACCGTTGAAGCTGCCACATCGTTCAACTTTTCTATGCTCGGCAATAAGTAGACAAGGATAAATCTGTATGGGCTTCAAAATGCTTTCCCTAGAAACTTCTCATATTTAATTGTGAGATTTTGTTAAAGAGCTCGTTTGAAGTCCATATTTATCATCATGGAGAAGAAACGTCAACAAAATTTCAGGTTTTTGACCCCAAAGCCAAAGTTAAATTTGAAGAAAACCAATTGGTATGGCTTGAAAAGTTGAGAACCCAGCTGTTTGCTTATCTATTTAATCGTGTTCTGATGAAGTCTTTGATTAAGAATATTTAAAGATGGGAAATTCCGTCTGACGAATAAAACGAATTATTACGAAATGTTAAACAGGGGTAAATTTCGTTTAATTCGTTAGACAGGTTTTTCTATTTTACTGCCATCAAAATAAACCAAAACAAAGGCTGTGAATTTTTGGGACAAGATGGAGAAACCTTTTTTGACCTTTAGGACAGTTATGTGGGAATATGTGGTAAAATAATTTAAAGATGGAAAATTTGAGACATTCAGTCTATAGCCAAATGAAGGGTAAGCCAAATGGGTTTAGAAGAAAACACAAACATTTGTTCTCAAATCTTAAATTGATTTTTTACAGCTCATATTTTTTATATAATTATTAAAGAGGAGACCAAAATATGGTTGAAGGGAAGAGAAGGGACTAAAGAATGGGTGTTGAGATTTGAGCCCAACTTGTCTCTTGCTCCAACAACTTTAACTTCTCGCAGTCTCAACTTTTTCCAACGTTTATACCCTTTTAGCTGCACATAAAATACGAGCTGTTGCTCCTCCGTACGTTCCTCCATCCGTGAATAAAGCATGAGGTGTATGAATTTTTCCGGTTTATTGACAATACAAATTTGTATGGACTTTCAACCAAAGCTATAAAACGATTCATGTTTAATTTTTGTGAATACAAACATGTATCGAATTACAACTTTGGTTTTTAGTCAGAAAATTCCGACCCGTTTTTTCGCCTACACTTGTTTAAATTTGTTCTCCAGCATCCTATAAAATTGATTATGTTGCGTGCAGATATTCTTAAAATGATTTTCAAAGATGATAACGTGGCTTATCCCAAGACATGATAAACTACGGAATCTTCTTTGGATATCACTAAGATATGAATCTATGGGGCTGTCTGGATGAGTTTGGAGTTGATACTCTTCCAAAATTTGGATCAGTTCAGAAGCTGTGCTCAATAATTGAGAAGAACTTATTCAACTTCTTAAATTTATCTCGCATCTATTTCATATTTGAGTGGATTGGCCTAACAAAATTATAGCTTCCAATTCGCTTTTTTATTTTATAATAGCTTTTAGCAAAGACAATAAAATCGCTATGTTAGGATTTGTTAGGATTCTGAAAAGATGGGACTCTTCTCCTGTTTAACAACTTTATTCACACATTCTCTAAGCTACAGCTCACA
>JAQIXN010001769.1:0-15595 GCA_034698145.1 Proisotoma minuta
GGATCTCCATCCGACGCTCTGATTCATGGAAAGATTTCGGGGGTTGAGTGCGTCTTGTTGGCACGTCATGGAAGACATACAATCAACCCCACAAATGTCAACTATCGGTATTTAAGTTATTCTTAAATTAAAGGTTTTCTATTTTTGATTGTTTTTAGAGCCAACATTTGGGCGTTGAAAGAAGCAGTTTGCACGCATATTTTGGGGTCAACTGCTTGTGGTTCTCTGAAGAAAGAGATTGAGAAGAGAATCTCTTCAGGAGATTCACCATGCTTAATTCGGAGACACTCTGTACATTCCTGAAACGAGACGGATTGAATATCAGCGAAATAGATTTATGGAGAGCAGTAATAAGATGGGCAGAGTTTGAATGTGAAAGAAAAAGTATCGAAGCTACTGACGATAATGTTCGTGAAGCTATTGGACATAATTTGCCGTTAATTCGTTTTCCAACAATGTCACCACCAGAATTTGCAGAAGTTGCAAGACGAGCAGTATTATCTGCTGAAGAATGCAAAGATATTTTCATCTATGCTTG
Source organism: Proisotoma minuta (assembly GCA_034698145.1). NCBI lineage: Eukaryota > Metazoa > Arthropoda > Collembola > Entomobryomorpha > Isotomidae > Proisotoma > Proisotoma minuta. The sequence goes on from JAQIXN010001769.1 coordinate 539, forward strand.
TTCCTATCAAAATCAAATGTAAGAGTATATTTTAATGGTATCTATTTTATTCAAGTACATATATTGAATCATATAGGAATCAAGAACTCTCTCCTCGTTTTCCGGCTACCAAACGTAACTTCTTTCCACAACAATATCTTGTTTCAAGATTCGGAGGAGAACCCACTCCACACTCTCTCAACTATAGATCTGGAGAAATCTACACTTACCGCTACAACATTAAAGCGGATCGACAAATATTCTTCAAAGGTGTCAATATCTTTAGCATTCGATGTGGAGTGAATGCTCAATATGAGCAAAGAAGATTCAATGGAGCGGTGTATCTCTACGATGCGTTTAGTTCCGGAGAAAGAGGAGGGGAGAAAGCACGAAAACAGTTTTCGCGTGACGGATCTTTGGAGTCAGAACTTGAAACACAGGCAGGAAGTCGATATTTCCCAGTGTTACTGGATAATGAGGTGCGGATTCCTGCAAATCAAATGTTTACCGTTTGTGCAGTTGTATCAGTCGCATCTAGCAGTTATCAACAACAACCGCTAAACACATTTATTCACGAGCAACAAGATGAATTGCGAGAGGTGGCTGTGAAATGTGCTGACGATCTTGTGGTCAATTTTTCCTTCTCCAGTTGTTCTCCTGCCGAAACAATTGGCAAATACACTTCAAGCCAAATACCTGAAATCGTCTTTTCCCTTTAAAATGTGACACTAACAAAAATATCTGTTTTTTTCTTTTATTTTTGTACGCCAATTTATTGATGCTATGTGCAATTTTGTTTGGAATTATTAATTTAATTATATATTTTTCTGAATTTTCTGTAAAAATATGATGGTTTTTGTAAATGAAACCGGTTGATTAATTATTAGCAAATACATCAATTCTTTTGTAATACTATTTTGCAAGTTTATTATTAAATTATGTCCTTCTTTCAACATTAATTTGATACTTTAAATTAATTATTAAATGGCATTTTTATGAAAAAATTATTTGACCATGAACACGGAATCGGTATAGACAAGTATGGAATAGATTGCCGTGATTTGACAGTATCTTCAGCTCTACCATTGGATATGGCACATATGTCACATTAGCAGAAAAATATTGCAGGGATTTACCATTATCTTCGTATTTAAATGTGCCATAGTCATGAGCAGTTTCCAAATCATTTTCGGCATGAAGACCCTGCATTAAAATTCCACAAAATCGTAGTAATAATTCAAAAGTAGCCATTTCAAAAATAATTAATGATTACCAAAACTTGAAATTGATTCGGGGCTGAATCAATATGTCCATACGGAGAAATGGCTTTAGGGATGTGTTCCATTGTAAATCCAGTGACGATGGATGGAGTTGAAAGTTTGATGACCACATCTCCAATTGAACCTTCAAATGACCAACATTCACCAGGCACAACTCCAGGCTAAAAAACTTATAATGATTAAAAACTTCAAAATTTAATAAAAACAAATTAAACAACCTGGATGATAACTCTTGGGTTATTTGGAGGAGACCATATTGGAATTCCCCATAAAGATACTACGCTACTGCGTAACTTTGAGCTTTTTGTACATCTTGTGCTTAAAATTGACCCACCAGAAGGTTCCAATGCCAAATCAGGTAATCCAGTTTTATCCGAGTCATATTTGTTGATTGCTTTTGCAATAAGATTCTCAATTTCTCCCATCTCAACTGAAGATGAAGAAAAGGCTGGTTGGACTTCTGGATCAGGACAGTTTTTGGTACATATAATTTTAACCTGGTCTTCAACTTTGGATAAAATGTTTGGCATAAGTGTTTCCTCAAGTTCTTCAACATTAATTTCTTTTGGAGGAGGCAGCGGAGAAACAGACGACATTATTTTTATTTTCTCCTTGAGTTCTGCCTGAGTTTTTTCCAACTCTTCCTGAGTTTTTTCCAACTCTGTAATTTTCTCCTGAAGGTCTTTATTTTTTAAGAGGACTAACTGCTGCCCAGCCATTTCATCCTCCAACCTCTCTAGTCGAAATTGAAGTCTTTTATACTCTTCATCTGAAATCATCTGGTTGACTTGTGGAAAGATAATTGGTTCTCGGGATCTTTGGACTTTCTCCTCACTACCCGTGGTGAAAGGCCAAATATAGTAGACTGAAACAATATAAATTGTTAACTGATTTATATGAATAATCATAATTGAAGGCTCTATAAAAGCTTACTCAGGGCAAACGCCAAAGAGAAAATCAATAGCAATAAAGACAATCGTCCCAATATTCCACATATTCGACCGGCATTTGCCTTCCATGTTGATTTATTCTGGCCGCTTCCAGAGTTCATGAGGTAATTCCAACGCCTTGACATCGGAATGACAAATATTCTTCTACAAACCCCGACGCCTGAAGTTTCAGAAGAAGACGGTGTGGATTGATAACCATTTCCGTTAATATAAACCGACTTTGGTATTGCCCTCCCATTCACTTTCACGTGTTCGTCCTCCTCCGACTCTGAGGTATAATAATAACCCCCAGTGGTAAAAGTAGTAGTCTCCTTCATTAGCCCCCTCTGTCTTTGTCCCCCCTGCCAGCCATTATTTACATTTACAACACGCCTCATCCCCCCAATATTATTACCCAGCGTTCTTTCTCTTCTCTCCAAAATCCACTTTTCAGACACAAAACACTGAACAATAATCCAATAAATAGGATAACCCACAAATCTCAATAGTTTAGCCCAAATAATTAAAGTTGCACTTTTAATAACTGAAGTGATGCTGCTGTTGCAGAGTGATACCATTTTACAAAGGGTGCCGGAAATTCTGATTGCTTTCATACTTTGCATAGGTCAGTTTTTCCCAAAACAAGCCGGAGTTAAGTTATAAACATTGCGAGTTGTGCCGAATGCCGCGGGTTCTTTCACACATCCGGCGGCTTGTGAAACAGCTTCAAGCTCAACTCTCTCAAGTGTCCAAGTTTCTGAACGAACCCCCGCCCTCCATTCGGCACAACTCCCATCTTCATAACTTAACTCCGGCTTGTTTTGGGAAAAACTGACCTAAATATGCTGTGTGCTGGCTGAAAGGTGTTTCCAGCCGGAATCATGGAAGTCCAAGATTGGGAATCATCAAAAGATGAAGATTTGCTGATTGTACCATCGTCTTTTCTTTTTGCTCGAGATCTCGGACTGAAATGCACAGAATTAAGAAAAAGAATGAGATTTGTGTCCAAAACCGCAGAGTTATAATGTTATAAATGCAGAATGATTTTATTTATAGAGATTATGAATTGAATTTATCATTTTAGGACGTGAAAGATAATGGAAAATTGAGCATAATAATGTGGAGAAAGATAATGTATTCAGAGGCATATACTTGCTATCTTCTACCTTATAAATTATCATGATAAAATAAATTAAATTAGTCCCTTTCTATCTCAAATTAAAATACAAAGCAAAATCTTGATGTTCAATATGCATTTTGAGACACTTGCATCAAACAGTTTGCAATGTGTATTTTGGCAATTATGCTGATTGACGACGGATGCTAAACATCCTTTAAGCTTGTTAACACTTTGGTGCTGAGTACTTGCATATTTACATTTTCGAAAAAAAATGAGACAAACTTTTACCTTAAATCGTGTACTACTTCATAATTTTGGACACCCTTCTTTTTGTTTGCTAGCGGAGTGCTTGTTGCAAATCCAAAGGTAACGTTTCGAACTTCTCCGTTTCTCCAACTCTTTGATCTTTCCCCACTATTTATAAGAATACCTCGTAATTGTTTTTCTCTCGTGGGAGAACTATCACTACTTAAACTTGAGTTGTAGTCACTGTGACTTTCACTTAAGTTAATATGTTTATGGTAGGACGACACAAATACACAGTCATTAGAATTAGAACTGTACCCGAACGAACTTTCTTCGAAATCCGACGATTGAGAAGCATCAAAATATGAAGACTTGAAGTTGCTGCTGATTGTACTATCGTCTTTTCTTTTTCCTCGAGATCTCGGACTGAAATCACACAATTAAGAAAAAAGATGAGACTTGTGTCCAAAACCGCAGAGTTATATGCAGAATGGATTTATTTATAGAGTAGGGAAATAATGAACGAACGGAAGGAAGTGGAGCGAGTGCCGCTGACACTTAATGGTTTCGGAAAAAGTTTGTTATTTTTATACAGATTAACCTTCGCATGCATCCACATGCTTCGGATTTTCTCATTACAAAGATAAAACAAAGTTTAAAGAATGTTTTAGAAATGTTTTGGCTATATTACCTTCTATCCGGCAAAGCTGGGGTATGACGGCAGTTGCAGGAACCGTGGTCACGGCATTGAGACCGAAGGGAATAGCTGGAGTTGGCTCGAAGTTGTGACATTTTGTTAATACTAATATCTAAACAGTATCACTCAGGATGAAACAAATTCACATTTCAAAGTTTTCCTGAAATGAAAAAGTATTCCAATAAGTTTGAGCAATTGTCTGCATATGGCATGGCCAAATCATGCCACGAGATGATAAAATGGAAAATACCATCAAGATATTAGTTAAATCATGTTTAATGACCATGAATATTTTATGTTTATCTTAATGTGCCTGGCTGGACTAACCTTACCAATATGTAAAATAACTTTCTGCAGATTGAATTGGGAAAAGTAAAGGAAGCAAAACGGGCTACACTTTTGCATGTGGAAAAGCAGATGCAAGCAGCAAACAGAGAAAGTACCACTGGGTGTTCTATTTATTACTACTGGCCATTCTGCGCAGATATCATCCGTTGATTCGCAGTACCTTACAACAATACGCAAAAAAGCTCAACCATTCATATATCTAGGTTAATATGCAGTCATTTTCACGGCGTGTGCTTTCTTTCGTTGCGTGACTCTAATAATATGATGTTATACGTGTTAACCAAAAGGGTAGATATATATTAATAAACCTTGATACATGCTTTCATTGACAGAATGTAATTGGTTTTCTAAACATTAGTTTCTCCCCTACACATATCACAATTAATAGCGGAAGAGTTAATTGGCTAAACAACTGCAACCATTTATTACCCCCTTCCTATTTGTTTCATGGAAAATGATGGGTAAAATATTTGTGAGTCACAAGATCAACGAGTTGGAGTTGTCACCAACAAAAACAAAATCTTGTTTTGAAACTCAGATTCAGAGCACAAGAAAAACTTGACACACTTTTACAAGTTTTACAATCACAATTTCAACTTCCCTTTTCATTTTTCTTGAAATGTAAACGAATCGTTTTTTCTCTTACCCCTTGATAATTTTGTAACTCATCTGCACATATAAATGTCCAGTAGAAATTATTTCACCGTTGTTTATTTTACCTAAAACTTCACTTGTTTAACTACCTGGTTGACTTTTGCTTCCTGAATAAGTGGACGCAATGCAATGAGATTAATGTTTGAGATCGTCGTCGTCATATTGTATTACTCTTTATGCTTCCAGCAATTGTATTAAAAAAAGATGAAGGGTTGCGTTGCACACTGATGAAACCACAAAACATTTACACGCTTTTACTTACTATATGTGAATACTAGGCATAATTTTCTTTGAAGCTGACTGCGGTGATGGTATTAAATATATTGGTGTGCTTGTTGGTGATGTAATAACAAGACCAACATCATCGCGTGGGTTGATGTAAAAAAGTTTAAGAGTGAAAATGTATATGTTTCTATACCCTAAGCCATTTTTTGCTTTTCAGTTCACTTTACCATTTGACTTTATACTCTTTTACCTGACTTTGTATAATAGCACTCCAAATCTGAATTACATTTTATAGCGAATGAATAGATTATAGAGCTTGTGAGAGGGGATTGTTTGCACCTATTAGTAGTAGAGCCACTAAGTGCATTTCAATACATGACCATGTAGAAATACAACAATCCACTTATGGAACTTAATCTCAACAATATTTGATTGTTTAATGCAATGTGTAATGCTATTCTAGTTGTGGTGTTGATTTTTATATCATCAGAATCCCTTTTGCTTGTCTCACTAATCAAACAATTTGTAGATCGTGCCTGGTAGCGACTTGCAAGTATAAAATGCCATTCACTGTTTGACATAATTGTTATCATCTCACTTGATCTCTCGGAAGAATCTCAGACAGCCACTCCCAGCCAACAACCTACGCATCTGCAAATATTTGAAAATGTAATGCGTAAAGTTAATAAATGAGATTTTAAATGAACAGTACTCAATCAATCATATTTGCATGAATTGTATGGCAATTTAAAGTTAAAAATGTCAAGGCACGCTTTTGAAAAATGACAAGATGCATAAGCATTAAATTACGTAATGGCATTATAATGACAAAATAAAAACTAAATTAATATTCAATTGGCAATACGATGTTCAAAACAAGCAGCTTCAGCTTGGGATCGTCTCATTGACATCTGATGAAGGTTAATTATAAATGCTGATGATTTCCATTGTCTCAAATTGTGAAAGCGGATAAAATATGTGGGGAAAGACAGCAAAACTTTCTCCAACACTTTCAGATGCTCTCGTTCAACACAAGCCAACAAAGAGAACAAGTTGATTTGGACTCCATGGTCTATAGAAGACTCAAAACAACAGCTGCAAAATTGATTTGAAGGCTTTACAAATTTAAATTCCTCAATAAACCAAACCGGAAGGTTAAGCTTTCCATTAATTAAACTCTTGGAAAATGGATAATTCTCAAGATTCAACCAGTAGTGGTGCTGGAGAAAGCAAAAAGAGAAGGTACACATATAAGAATTCTGGATTTTGCAATTGCTAATGAGATGATTTTAGGTTGGAAATATCTGGACCCATAAAAACAGAACCTGGTCCTTGTTTGTCATCTGCAGTCACGCCAAAAAATTCACCAAATAAAATAACCTATCAAAGTTGGCAAGAGTCGAAAGAAAGTATCAAAGATCGTACATCATGTTTAGTTAACAGCGAGCGATTGAGCGACATTGTTTTTAATGTTGGAACAATGGAAGATAATTTAATTTATGGGCATAAAACAATTTTGGCTGCAGCATCACCTTACTTTGAGAAATTGTTCTTTGGACCTCTCGCGATTAAGGAAAGTATTCACAGGATTTCCGATGTTGAGCCAGATATCTTTTTGAGATTTTTAAAGGCAAATTGACTAAATTTGACATTACCCAATTTAATAGCATAATAATTATTTTATTCTAAGTATAATATTTACAGTATTTGTATACGGATGAATTTGATGAATCAATGGATGCAGTGGATGCGTTGCTTCTTTTGAAACCTGCTAAAATTTACATTGTTCCTCATCTTGCAAATAAATGTGCGGAGCTGTTAATTGACAAAATGAGTCCCGAAAATGTATTTTTAATTTATAATCGGGCTATAATTTTCGATGAGCAGAAATTGGCCGAAGTTTGTCTGAGATATTTGGATAGGTACACATTGACATATTTTGATTTTATAGTTTGGGATGTTTATGATGAAATATAATTTCATTCAGGCAAATTGACAAAGTTATAATGACGGAAGAATTTCTAGAAATAGAATTGGACGCTTTGTGCACCGTTTTACAACGAGACAATTTGAGGATCAATGAATGTGTTTTATTCAAAGCAGTTTTAAAGTAAACTCAAATATTAACATGAAAAATATATCGGAAAACTTTTTTTTACACTTTAATGAATATTTTTAAAAGGTGGTCAGAAGCCGAATGCCGAAGAAAGGATATGGAAGTCAATCCAATTAATCAAAGAGAAGTTATCGGAAAAGCTATTAATTTAATTCGATTTCCAGCAATGTAAGTAATTTATGCAATAAAAAAAATAAAACTCATATTAATTAATGTTAATTTGTACAGGTTAAGAGAAGAATTTGCTATTGAAGTGGTCCCTTCATCAATATTAACAAAAGATGAAACTATCAGCGTCTTTATGAATATATGTATCGGCAATGATCAAAAGTGAGTTTAGATAACTTATTTTGTTTTTATAGAGCATTAATTAATAGTTCGTATTAAAATTAATTTTGCAGACAATTCCGACCAGATACTCCTTTTGCTTTAGAAAGAAGAGTATATCGACCGAAACTGCATTATCTGAACAGATTTGCAGACGTTCTAAGTAAAGTAATTCATTTCACTTCATTTTGCGCCGGAGACTCTGTCTATAATTCATCGATCAAGTAAGATATGTTCTACTGTGTTATCTTATATTATATCGCTTTAATAATTTAATAAAATTGCAGATTTCGTACTGATCAACGAGTATTCATTAATGGAGTTGGGATTTATGCCATTTCAAGTTCAATCAGTGGTCTCAAATTTAATGCTTCTGTTAGTTTGCTGAAATCTCGTATCCCTAATCAAATAGATTCAAGCCAGACAGGAAATTCGACCTTGACTTTCTGTAAATCAATGTTTAAAAAAAGTTAATTGTTGAAGCTATTTGATTCAAATCTTTTTAGCATTTAGCCAACCTTTGGGTAGTCGATCAATGGAAGGGTCAAGCCGAAATTATGACTTTAGGATGCCATTCCAAGTAATGTTTGATCGGCCGTTAGAAGTAAAACCTGACGAAGAATATACTTTAAATGCAGTTTTAAAGGTGAAATTATTCAGATAGAATAAAAAGAAAATCAGAAAAAACTGAAAACTTAGTCAGTGCAATTATAAGTTAGAAATAAATATTTTGCATCACGGCCACTTTAAAGTTTAAAACACATGATTTTAAAATTGTGGCACTTATACCTCACTAAGTTTTCAGTCTTTTCTGATTTTATTTTTTTTTCCAGCTTGTATTTATGTTTGTGCTGAAAATTATATTTTTGCATATCTTTATATATTTTTAACAATCAAAAAATATTTTTCTTTGATAGCCATTAACTGTTTTGCTTCTATGCAATATTTATGCACGTTTTTGCTTATAAAACAGCTAATATCTTCGCCAATTCTTAACAGATTTTGATGATTTTGGTCTTAAAATTGGAATGACCCCTTATAAAATGTTGAGTATCCGAGATTATTTTTATGATGGCAGAATTTACAAAAAATCGAAATGTGTTTTTGGGGTCACTTTTATGCTTATAACTCGAGAAAAAATTGACCGATCACAAAGCGACATGGCCATTCTTCTTTTAATAGGGTCCCCTCGATCTACATATGCCAAATTTCATCCAAATCGGTTCAGAAATGAGCTCAAAATCCTAAAATTTCACTTTCACTAAGGAAAAGGTCTTGATAAAACTATTTTGCTATTTTATCATCTATGTCCTCATTAAATTCTACATCAAACTATTTTGCTATTTTATTATAGGTCGTTCGTGAATCGGCAATGTGCGGATTTGGTGGAAGCCTTTTCAGCGTAGGGCAAACGCATTCAGCTTTCGGAGGGTATGGAAATCAAATCGACGCTTACTACGGCCAAAAAACGCTGGCTAACGTATACATGGCCTGTAATGACGGAATAAAAGTGAACTTTACGTTTCCTGCTGCAGTTTCTGGTGAATCGTTTGCTAACAATCAGATACCTCAGATCATTTTCAGTGTTTAAAGGTACTTTTTAATCCAATATTAATATTTAACTTCCGCGTTCGTCATTCGCTATTTTTTTTAAATAATAATATTGTTATGTAATAAGTCACGTATGTAATTTTTCGTAAAAATAACCTAACGGTAATTTTTAATTTGTATTAGCCTGACGCAGGAAAAGTTTCCTTTTATGAAAACGAATACAATAAACAATTGCGCATTTATCTAATAGCCAAAGAATCAATTCATTATCAATGTCATTGTTTTGTTCCTCTTGTAATAATAATTTGCAGGCAAACAAGCCTCGGATACAAGTTCCTTAATTCTAAAGGCATAATATTCCACTTGGTAGTTGCTGGTCTTGACATCTGAATAGAAGCAAATAGAAGCGTCTTGAAATTATGCATGGAAAGCTCAACGACCTATTGAACAAATAATATAATGATCTTTGAGGATTTGGAAGAATATAAATTGGGTTTACCTCAACCAATTAATTGAATGCATTTTAATAATAACAAAGGAAAGAATTTGAGTGGTCGTTTAATCTGGCTGGCAATAAAAGGTGATTGAATTGGCAGTCTTATTTTTTGCATCTTTGCCAAAAGTTATATAAATTTCAAATCATTTTTAAATAACATTTTATAAAGACCTAACATTTAAATTCCAGTTGGTCAAAGGAATTGGTTGAAAGGTAGTTGCATTTTGCTACAAGTTTTACATGTAAGTACACATCATAACCGATAGACCTGCTGGTCAACAATCTCTGAAACTAAACAATGGCTCAAACAAGACAGTTCAAGCCTGACATGCATTTTTTTTTATTCGTCCATCAAAATTACGAAGCTACCATTGCAGAATTAAAGAAATCAAACTGGTATTTCGTTTGTATTTTTTCTCAAGTGTTTTGCAGATTTTGCCAACATTAACAAATTGTTTTACCGAGTAGCAGCAGCAAGCCATAGTACTTGTCAAGTTAGAAATGATTACGTTTTACGTTACACAAAGATTGAAGCTTGATACTGGTAATTTTTGTCTCTAACCGTTTTTGCATGTAAAAAAAGAAGCATGCAACAATTTCTGTGATAAGGCCAAGGTTGTCAATCGTGAGAACTAAAAATGCAGATTAAGTGCAATATTTTGGCTCGCTACAAGTTATAAAATGACAATTTAGAGTACTAGCACAACAGAAAAAGTAGTGGCATACAAAATATTATTAATTCCAAGACATTAAAGGATGTATTGAAGTTACGTAATAATTTATTTATAAGTAGGTTCGTGTTTATATTCAGGAAAAGAAGAAAATTAACTTTCACTTTACTTTCTTTGCAAACTATATAACAATCTTTTGCATGCTCAAAATAGTTACAAACCAACTCTAAATATACGGCACTCAATTGGGGCACTCATGCTCATTCATGTCTCCTAATTAACGATAAACAACATTAACTAAACAACATGGCGATCCTAAAATGCATGAAATTATCATACCACTTTATATATGTATCACTTTAATTTGTCACATATTCTGAAAAAAATAAGCCAGACTGTTTATAAAAACGACCATTCATGTCAAGCAATAAAGCAGACGTCAAATTGAATACAAATACACTCAAAACATTATGCTTCCAGTTTTTACGACTTTAATACAATTTCTTATTTTTATTGCTATCATAATGAAAGATAAATTTAATTTGTCCTGATAAATAATATTATGATTTTTTAGCTTAGCCTATTACCCTACAAAATAAAAGTGTCGGTTGTGCTTTCTGTATTAAATTGTGCGTCAAGTTAAAAAAGGCCTTGAAAATTTTAAATTGGTTGATGTTTATTTTGAAAACAGCTATATATAAGCCTTATTAATAGCTATTAGAAAGTTACAAGAGAGACTGATTGAATGGTTAATAACAATAACAATGGGATATGGTTTACATAATTCATTATTACTCAGTTTTTAATTCGGAAAGAGTTTTTCCAAAAAATCCGCACTGTTTTAATTTGGTTGCATGAGTGTCATTTAGCGTATCGATTGTATGCAAGCTATAAGTTTATTTTATAGCTCGAATAATTTGCATGATCTCACATTTCAGTCCAATAGAAAGTTGGAAAACGTGGAAGCAATAAAAAAAATTATCCCACGACAAGACATAACTTTTGTTACTAGGCCAGGCAAGGGCGTCAAAAGTCTGTCATTTGCCGGGTGCATAAGCAAACCAATTTTACTAGAAACGGTTGTAATTTAGTGTATGCAAGGTTATCTGCAGAGTCAATTTAAAGGGGTGGCTCCAGGAAATTTAAAAAGTTTGGGAAATTTGCACATGAATCACTGCACATAAAATGTTTATAATTCGATAATTGCACCTGCATTTTATTACTAACCGGAATCAAAAAATCATTGACAATTATCGAAATTTTAGTATTGCTTCTGAGGAAATACAATAAAAGAGGAAGCATGAATATGTATGCATGTGTCATGCAGTCATCCAGTGATGCAATAATTGCATGTTAAAATCAACAAAATGGTTTCCTCGAATCGTTTCAGGTGTTAAATTGAGAATAATGAACGAATTTCTTCTGGTTGAACTTAAATGGCCTGGTAAACCCAAGCCATCAAAATGTGTCTTTTTAAACAACGGTCACGGGCCGATTGATTTGTAGTGTAGCCAAACTTTATGGAATTCCCTTGTCCACAAGTAATTTGAGGAAGTATGCTAACCATCAAGCAATGTTGACTTAACGGATCCGAAATTTTAATGACTATGTTAATTTCTCAGCAGAATCCTTGAAACTGGATTATTGTTAGAATTCGACACCGGCTACTATTTATTTGATGTAAGAATTTTGGGAGATATATGATCTTTTGACATTCACGTGTCATTTCCTCTGAAAACGATTATGCATTATATAAGCACTACTCTAAATTTAACGATGCAGGTATTGTCATAAATTCTCCAGTACCTAATCAAATTGAGTACCGTCATTTCTTTCTCCAGAAACTATAAACGGAAATTATTAAATTACTCATTTGAAAGATGAAGCATGACTATATTTGACTCATGGTTAGCATAAAAAATGACATGTTAAGAAAATGAAAGTGCTAGAAAATGCTAACGCATTCTGTTAATGAAACGACAATAATAACATAACCTACTCACGTGAAGAGCTGTGAATTCATAAATAACTGATTAGCTAATTGATTGGGGACATATTTTTTATTAATTAACTAATCATAAAGATTCATTAAGTATATATTTGTCAAACAAAGGAATTTCCTAGTGCAAAATACTTTTTCTGTTGTATTTATTTGTATTTTAAAAACAAAAGGCAGAAAAGTAAACCTGCAACTATCCAGGTTTATACCCAATTTGCATCGGTGATTTAACCACAAAAAAAGTGCAAAACATCCAAAGAATTTATTACAATACAACATTTACGGGCTAACGCCGATAATTTAATCCAGGATCTACGCAGATCTAGCTCCAGGATGCTGCATCTTTTTCTTAATTATATAGTTTTCTTTAATGTTGACTACAATTAATTAGGTATATAAATAATTATCTCATCTCTTCAGTTATATAAAAGGTACTCACGCAGAGTAAGTATGTATATAAACAACTTATTGGTTTAAGACTATTGTGGGTACCAGCAAAAAACAATTTGTTTATTGTTGCACTGCTTGTCGTACTCTAATAATACCTATGACCTATAACATGCAAATTATGTTGTAACTGCATTTCTCAGAACATTCTTTACCTATTAATTTACGCATGTGTTTGGGGAATAATGTAACTTTTTTGTTGCCAACTTTTTTTATCTCGCTTGCACTTTATAATATAGATTTTTATTTAGGTTTAACCCAGTCGGTTTACCTGCACCCAAACTAAAAAAAACGCCAGTCTTTTTCAGATCAATAAACTTGTACCTATAATTTCCAATGGATATTGCTAATTTTATCCAAGCTTTCTAGAATTTGGCGCAGTTACCAATTCTGGCGTTGCGTTGAGGTACTTTTATGTTCAAGATCATCTACTTTCTAAATATACATGAATGTACATGTACCAATAACCAATAAATAATAATAGACACCTGGAGAATGATTACGACAATCCTGGTATAAATTATAAATTTAAAGATCCGCTTTCATCTGCATATATTATTATTAAATATATGCATATAGGATCAATTATATAAAATTTCGAGATACCCAAAATTACCTTGGGTAAATTTTAAAAGTACCTAAACTTGAATTTCTGGTAAATATATATGTGTAATAATCAGTGCAATGGAACTAGAATGTCAAATGGACAGCTTACGTCGCATTTATCTACACACCTCATAACTATGAACAATGAGGTGCCAGAATAATTGTACATTGACCAGAAAAGAGTTTTGTTGCATGATAATAAAAAATGTGAACAATTTAGCCCAAAAACTTTGTCCGCATTTATTTCCGATAAGATCATACCGGCTTTTTCATGGAATTGGGTTGCATGTTATTTGTTTAGATTTGATAAGCTATGAATGATTATGATCCATGAGCTTTTAGGATAATGCTCATCAAGTGCTTACACTTTAATAAAAAGTGTGATTTAAAATATTTGAGAAAACAGTAGCAACATTGTCAAGGCTAGATTGCATGCAAATCTTTTTTGGGGCCAACCGTATTGGCAATAAAGTTTTTGTAAGGGCTTGTTTGTTTTGATGCGAATTGCGTAGGGTATAGGAAAGTATCTAAATGTGTCGTGTCATTTAATTTGAATAGGTTTAGATGAGATTATACGGATTTCTCCAAGTATGGGACCACAACCAAATATTTTATTCAAACTGGGACATGATCTTAATCCTAAACATCATTGTAAATATTCTATCTCCATAAGTTTCTATTATTATTATTGACAATTAACTTTCAGATTTAATCATTTCTTTTCGTTTTGTACATATGCAAATTTTCTAAGACATTGACTTGCGGAAATGCAAAATATTAAAGTGTTTGCATAATCATGTACCTATTTTTTCATTTTGGGGAAAAAACGTCCAAGTCATATTTTAACTGATTACTAAATAAATCCATTCATAACTTTTTTGACGTCAACTGCTACTGTGATTGTGTGGTTTCTGAGTGTGCTAGGAACACTTGAAAAGATTTATCAATATTTGGAAAGTGATGCTATCGTCTGTTGGTCAAATCAACCAATTAGCTGAGGTTTTGTGTATGGGATTGTCATCTGATGTAATGCCTTTCATGAATTTATATTAAGATTTATACAACTAATTAGTCTTAGAGTAGTTCCTTTTGTTCACTGGAATTACGGGATTACCTGTCAATATTAAGTCATAATAAGTTGTAGACATTCATCATATTCTTAGTTAGCTTGATCTGTCTAATCTCCGGGTAGCTTTAAAAAACGACTATACAGAGGGTGGGGCGTTTATTTGGAACAATTTTTAACAATTTTTCTTACTTATATATTGACTTTTTTTGATGAGTAACTTGTTCGATGTGATTGCCCTGGTTCTTAACTACAAGTCTGCATCGTTTTTTCCAGGTTGAAAAAATCGCACGACACTTT
>JAQIXN010001770.1:0-15589 GCA_034698145.1 Proisotoma minuta
AATCGTCTATAGTATCTGATAAAATCAAACCCGGTCAAATTCGGTCAACAGGGAGCGATTCTATACCTCAAAATCCCTAGCAGACTGTTCGTGCGTACTAAAGAGGATAGCTGAACAAATGTACAAAAGTGTAAAAGAACTTATGACTGTATCAAGTAACTATCTTAAACAAAAACATATATTTTGCGTTGCCTTCCTGAAATTATATTAAGCTCTCTTAATATTTTTTACATATTTAAATACACTAATATTTGTTTTAATTTTATACCTAGTACTTTTAAATTAGAATTCTAATATGTGTAGTATTTATAAGCTAATATATATAAGTACTGCCTGTACTTATCTTCTTGGTTAGACTTGTATTAAATTAGTGATAACTTTTGCTTTAATAGTTAAAAATTCTCCAGAATTATACAAGTTGTGTATAATTAATCTAGCTTCAAGAATATTAGCGCATGAATTGAAAAATATTTTCGTCTCGTTTTTCAAGCATGAGAAGGCGAAAAATATAATTATTTTGCGATTAAAATCATGAATAACTTTAAAGCAAACTGCATTTCACACGGATACTGGATAGCTTACGATTAGAAAACTAAAACTGCACGTTTTTAAACCAGAAGGCTAATTTTTCAATTCATTCTAAACTTTATTTCATTTTCAATAATTACATTTAATTTTTATTAGCAATTAAATATCTCAAAGAATTAAGGGCACTCAATCTCCCATGTCCATAAATATTATTTGGATAATTTGTGGACGGGATGCCGCCGCAAGTTCTGCTGTCGGCTTGAAGTCCATTCTGCTCCGCGCCAAACGCCAACGCGCGCACAGTTTGCGCAAAAGTGAGAGAAGGCTCAACTGCTTTGAGGAGAGCGATAACTCCAACGGCGTGGGAACTGGACATGGAAGTTCCAGATAGCAACCAATATTCGTCGTCACCTTAGAAAAATATCAATAAGTATAGGTAGATAGTTTACAAAAGATTTAATCTAATTTTTGATTGAACTCTAAAATAAAATAAAGCAAATTAAATATTTTAACAGCTCAATAGAAAACAATGAAATTTGTTGTTTTTTTGATGTGATGCAAATTAAAAGCTCCATCTAGCATGTTAAATTTGAAATTTCAAGGGTTCCAAATAAGTAATCTCGAAAAACTTATGCGAAAAGAGATGTTAAAAGAAGTTAAATGTATACACATTTTACACTATACTTTCTAAAATTTAAAAATAAAAGCTTAAGTGTTAAACTCCAACTTTACTTACTCCAACCAGCCGCACTCTCAATATTTTCTCCAGGCCCTGAAATTTCCGGTTTGATAACATTCCTTATTGTCGGTCCCACACTCGATCGGTCGTAACTGGAGTCGTTAGTTGTCGTCCCTCCCACGCCAATCACAAGTTGGTTATCCGCCGGATAGCGAACTGATCCACATCCCGGTCCCGCACCCCCATTTGGAAAAACAACGAGAATTTCAGCTTTGGCCAACAACTCTAGGTAGTAGTCAAAAAAGTCGTCTGGTGGTGGGCTCCACCAATCCATATGCAAAATGTGGGGGGCCATCTCGCAATTTGGGTCGCTGTCATCCGTGCGCGTGGGGCAGAGCGCGAACTCTGCGCATTTCATTATAGTAGACGTTGCGCAATCTACGATTTGGCAGGCGCGACAAGACATCCATTTGGCGTGGGGAAAGACGCCATAGCCCCCTGAACCCACCATTACCGCTGTTTCATGGCTTCCGACCTGAAAATTACAGAATATAATATAACAAGTTCTAAGAATATTTGTGTTACTTTGCTGCAATCAAAAAATTGTTTAAAAACTTAAGAACAATTTATGACATGAAAACAAATTCTCGTACCCCAAATTCATCAATGGGCTCATCGGATGAGACTCCATATGGATCAAACCAACCATAATCCCCAAGGAAATTATCCACAAGAGTCTCATGGGTCCTCCTCGCCCCCGTTGAAACGGACAACACTCGAACTTCCGAAATTGAAATATTTGAAGCTTCCAAAAGTTCTAAAGCTTCTCCAGCTTGGATTTTATCCACGCCCCATTTCTTGCCTTCTATTGGACTTTTTGCAACCCTTCCTTCAATTTTTGGACGGTTCAATGGAATTTTCCGGTCCTCCGAAACTGAAAGAATTTGCGGGAATTTTTCTAAAAGCGTTGTAAGTAGTTGGGCTTCGGCATTTTGGATTGAGAGCTGATTTGTAGCCCAAAGTTGTGTAAATTTGATGCTCTGACTGTCTAAAAAGTTTGCAAGCGATTCCTGGCTTTCATCCGAAGCTTGTTTTAATTGATTTCGAATCCAAGAAAGTTTTGAGCCACGAGAGTTGAATTTTAAGTTTGACACCGTTTGGAGGACTTTTGAAGATCCTGTGGTTGGAAATTGTAGGATGACATTTGCAACTCCGTTTGATTCTAGAATTTGATGCAAATTGCTCTCAATTTTACTTGAGCAGGCAACGGCCAGTAGGCCAAAAATTATCCAAGTTTTCATTTTGAAGGATTAAAATGAACTGGGGATTGAGGCAGCTGGGTAATTAGTAAATACCCAGTTACATTGTAAAATTAGTGGAACGCGGATTTTCCATTAAGATATGCTCAACTGACATTAATTGATTGGGAGCGTAACAATAAATACAATGAGTTGATAAGTTTGCAATTAGTAAAATACGATAAAAGATTGAGCCGGTTGTTACTCGGAATTATCAATTCAGCCTCTGTTTGTGTATTTTACTTTTGATGAGAATGGTTACAAATATTATGCTAATACTCAATCTCAAAGGTGTTTTTAGACCCGGAAGTTAAAACGCTTTATAATATACACCCATAGCGTGAAACTTATTTAATTCAAAATTTTCAAATTTGTTTCTAATTCATCAAAGGTATAGATTAAGGAATAACAAACTTCCAACTACGCATAATGTTATAGCCTATATTTAATTGACTCTGAAGATCAATGTTTCACAACGTTAGCATGAATAAGTTATCATATACTGAGTATAAAACTCTTATAAAATATTTGCCTTATCAATGTTATATAATAGGCATTTTATAAATACAATCTCTCATCGTGAGATGCATATTATTTATAAGAAACCATCAGAACACTCAACTTCAGTTGCCATACATAAACTGCATTAATATAGAGTTGCAAATTTAATTACACAAATTTTAAAATGAAGATTCCATTGGAAAAATCCGAATTTGATAAGCTGTGTTATATTGTAGGGGGAATTGTAATTTTAATTGCCATCACCACAAATCTCCTCTCCGCTTTTAAATATGGGAAACTGGCAGTGACTGAAAAAGTTAAAGATAAGAAGAAAAGTGGATGGAAAGTTTCTGCTCGAATTACTTGGAGGGTAAAATGTATTTAGTAACTTAAAATAAATGAGTTGTCTATTCGGCTGATTTGACTTTGTGACCTGAAACTTGTCATAATGTCGGATTTCAAAATTATGACCTTCAGGGGTCATGGAATTTAAATTTTTTGAGGGGCAGTTAAAACGTATGTATAATGTTTACAGTTTGCATTCATGCCAACGCTAGTTGTCCCATGGATTGTGTACTTTTCAACAGAATCACCTTACATTGCAAATCTACCAAACATTATTGCCATGGCAATGTATTATTTTCATTATTTCAATCGGTGAGCAAATTATCCTTAAAACATTAAGCATGCACAATAACACAAAACATTTCTTAATTTTCAGATGCATAATTTATCCTACAAAAGTATTGGAGACTTCAGAACCGACTTCTCTCCAATTTTTCATAATGTGCTTTTGTCTTTCCTCAGTCAACACTTTTCTTCAATTTTATTACCTGCTGAATGTCGTGGATTGTTCCCATGGTTACGGATGCTCTCATTGGCCTCTATTTTATGTTGTCGCTTTTCTTGTCGGATTTGCAATCAATGTTTATCACGACAATATTCTAACCTCGTTAAAAGCGGAGGGGAAGGGATATCAAATCCCGAAAGGGGGACTTTTTGACTATATTTCGTCTGCAAATTTCCTAGGGGAAATAATAGAATGGTGGGCATACGCCATGGTTACTAAATCAGCTCCTCAGGTACTTATAAATTGGATAAAACTCTGATTTTCATGCTTTTTTGTTTAATTTAGATTTTGTTTGCTATCTGGTCCACAAATTTCTTGCTGAATAGATCACGCGCTAGCCACAAATACTACAAACAAAAGTTTGGGAACAAATATCCGAATGAAAGAAAGGCAATTATCCCGTTTTTGTATTGACATTGTTTAAGTTTATTGAATGATTCACGATTTAAAGTCAAAATTGAAAATAAAACCAAACTGAAAATAGCTTACTTTTAAAATTATCATTAGAAATAGATTTCATTTTAAGCATCACAAACTACAAAATCTAAAATTTCGTTAAATTCGTCTTTTTTAAGCGGAAAGACAGACAAGCAATGACTTCAAAGAATATAGCTCCGCTAAATCTTTAACCACATTACAAACCAACTTAAATTTTTTCACAACTTGATTACATTTTTCTGACAAAAATTTATTACCTCCACTCTTCAACTCACTCTTCAGCACAAGTTGTGCAATATCATAGCAACGCAACAGTCCAACTTCCAAGATACTAATCATTCGCTTGTTTACAGGTAAAACTGGTTTCAATAAGTATTTTTTGTCCGGTTGCCAGTCCACGTTTTAAGCTTTGCTTTGCTGGTTGAGTTAAAAGATAAACTTTGAAGTGCAGCTGAGGACATTTACTGATAACAAGAATTTTATATTGATATTGGACAAGTGAACAAAATATTTTGTGCAAAACCAATTTAAGAGTGTTAAGAACTCTGGAATTCATAGTTGTTGAGTTTTTAAAACTTAATATTGCTTAATTAAAGCTGTGAATGCTAAAATGAAAATTCCGTTGGAAAAATCCGAATTGGACAAGTATTGTTACATTGGAGGGGGGCTTTTCATTTTATTTGCCACATTTATAAATATCGTGTCTACCTTCAAATATGGGAAATTGACTGACACTGCTAAGGACAAGGATAAATCAAAAAATAAATCAGGATGGGTTATTTCAGCAAGAATTACTTGGAGGGTAAAATTTACAAAAAAATATTTTATGATGCAAAGCATTTTGCATTGGCACATAAGTAACTTTCAAACTTTGAGATCTATAATTTATAATCAATACAACTGTCTAATTGAAATTGGTTTTTAAGAAAAATTTGAAATCTACACATGTTCTCTACAATTCTTAATTTATCAATAGAAATTTAAACTTTATTATTATAACATTTTAACTTTAATTTATTGAACTTGTGGAAATATCCAATTCAAATTCACTTGGTAGCTTTGCCCAATCATTTATAACGTTTATTTGTTTTTTACCTTTTTTCTGATTTCAGTTTGCATTTATGCCAACAGTCATTGTCCCATGGATTGTATACATTTACACTGACTCACCCTTTGTGGCCAATTTTCCAAATCTGGTTGCCATGGGAATTTACTACATCCACTATTTCAATCGGTGAGTAATTTAAAAAAAATTCTCAAACATTTTTCTAAACGAGATATTTATTTACTTTCCAGATGCATAATTTACCCAAGTAAAATACAAGACAATGCAGAGCCATGTCCTTTGTGGTTTTTTGTTGGCTGTTTTTTGGGATCTTCCATCAACACTTTTTTCCAATATTATTATCTTCTTAATCTCGTGGATTGTTCCAATGGATGTACGAATTATCCATTGTTTTGGGCTGGAATTTGGTTGATGGGATTTCTTATGAATTTTTACCATGACAACATTTTAACTTCCCTGAAAGCAGAGGGGAAGGGCTATCAAATTCCAAGAGGGGGACTTTTTGGTTATGTTTCTGCTGCGAATTTTCTAGGCGAAATTATTGAGTGGTGGGTTTATGCAGGGGTCACTAAATCAGCTCCTCAGGTAAATACTTAAAAATACAAATAGTAATAATTTCATTAGATATGGTGCAAAATTTTAGGACTTAAAATTGACCTTTGACCTTAAAATTTATTACCTAAATGCATTTTTTTTTATAACGTGACCTCAGTATTTTGAGATCCCATATCCTATTGGGTTTTAAAGTTTTTTTTTTTGATATTCGGGTGATTGTAGTTTTTGGAAATGACTGTTTATAGGGAAAGAATAAGCAATTAATTTGACCACTACCAAAAACTTAAAATATTTGGTTGTTCTTATGAATTTTGGCCCAGAGAGTTCCCAAAAATTTTAAAATCTAAGGTCACAAAAATCCTGACTAACTATATTGTTGTTTACTAAATAGATGTAACAATGTAAAGAAAAACTACTATTTTCAATACTAATTTTTAACTGTACGTATTTTCTAGATAATTTTCGCAATCTGGTCCACAAATTTTTTGATGACGAGAGGAAGGAACAGCCACAATTACTACAAACAAAAATTTGGGAACAGATATCCAAAAGAGAGGAAGGCAATTATTCCGTTCTTATATTAAAAAACTATTCTTGTTTCTTCAATTAAAACCAACCTGTATTTTAAAGTCATTCACAAAACTGGTTGTTTTACAGATTCCATTCATAAGTAAATGCTAAATTATTGAGGAAAGTTGTTAAAAGGAGCTGGTTTAAAGCAGGAAAATGCAAGTAAATAAAGTCCTTGACAATTTCTATATATACATACATGTTAGTTGCCATGGGATTTATTTTCCAGCTTACAATCTGTATAACATGATCAGCATTTGCATCTTTCCATTATTTGGTCACATGTTGCCAATCTGATTACAACTCTGTCTTTTAAAAATTCCAAAAATGGAAACCCTGGATTTATATTTCTACATTTTCGCAGTAATTTTGATGCTGGTAGCGATTTATTTAAAACCAGCATCACGATTAAAATACGGAAAGTTTAGCGAAGAGAAGCCAAAGAAAAATGAAAGGACAATAAATGAAAAAACTGCTTTAAGGGTAATCCAAATTTCAACCTTAAATTCGTTTTTCTAATTCAATATTTACGCCACATTTTACATTTTGTAGTGTATATTTCTACCAGCAATTATTGTCCCTTGGATCGTTTATTTCACAACAGAGTCGAAATATGCTTGGAATCTTCCAAACATAGTTGCCATGGCAATTTACTACCTACATTATTTCAATCGGTAACAACAAAGAAGTTGAACAATCAATTTCTGATTTTTTGTCGCGTCTGCTACGTCAAAAAAACAGCAAAAATTTGCATTTAGCATTTTGCACTTTTTTGATGGTAAATCTAACCCTATTTTTATGAGAAAAACACCAAAAAATAAAATTGCTTTACTTCAATTGCTTCTTTATAAAGAATTGACTGGACAATTAAAAATAGATTTTACTCAAAATTTGGTATTTTTCAAATATCTTTTACATTTGCAAAATAATATAACTTTTATTTTTCAGATCCATAATTTACCCAAGCCGAATGTCGCCAACTGCTGCTCCCATCCGAATTTCTTACATGTTGTCTGGTTGCGTAGCAATAGCTGTTAAACCGTTTTTTCAATATTACTGGCTTCTTAATCGAGTGGATTGTTCAGTGCCTGGCGTCTGTTCCTCTTATCCTTTGTTTTGGTTTTCAGTTTGGCTGTTTTGTTCTTTGATAAACAGTTACCATGACAACATCCTGGTGGCACTGAAAGGAGAGGGAAAGGGCTATCAAATTCCTAACGGAGGATTGTTTGAATATTTATCCGCTCCCAATTATTTTGGAGAAATTTTGGAATGGTGGGTTTACGCCATGGTTGCCACTTCGCCCCCACAGGTAGCAAAAAGCTAAAGACATGTAGAATTGAGTTTTAAGGGAATTTGGTATCACACAACTTGCTCCATAAATTCAAAATTTCAACGGATATTAAAACTTATTTGGTTGCAATTTGAAGTAAAAGGGTAAAGAGAACGAAATTTTTAAAAAAGCTTCAATTTTTAAAATTCTAGATGAAAAGTTTTGGATGCCAAATGTCCCTTAAAATCTCTTTTCAATTGCACTGTGAAAAATTATGTTGATTTATAATTTTGTTTTTTATTGAAGATGCTGTTTGCTGCGTGGTCAACTTATTTTTTGGCAGCTAGGGCAATTGAAAGCCATAATTTTTATAAGGCAAAATTTGGAACGAAATATCCCAAGGAGAGGAAAGCAATTATTCCGTTTCTTTATTGAAATTTTATTCCCTTGGAAAATAATTTTTAATTTGTTTTACCTATAATTTACCGCTTTTTGATACAAAACGCAATAAAAATTCCTAAATTAACATAATATTTTATCTACCTAGGTAGATAGCATAATTACATGAATTTTGAATTTGTAGAATTATACACGAAACAGCATTGAATAACATTTAGCTAAATAAGTTTAACTGTTTATTCTAATTCAGTTTTGGCATCCAGGTAAATTTTTGTCTCATAGTGTAAAAGGTAGTTGAAAGGAAAATACACGACAAACAAGATTAATTGAATTCGATCACTACTTGAAATCAAAAAATTAAAGATTTCAAACTGTTAATTGTTAATGGAAACATATTAATGAATAAATTGCACCAACATATATTTTTTAATTTTTCCAATTTATGTATTATTTAAGATTTTTGTTAAAATGGTTTTATTTTATTAATAGTAAGTAGCTCCAATTTCTTTATTTAGTGATATATTATATAGGCATTGAAATTAAGTGTAATAAATCTAAATATTTTAAATGAATGAATCACTCACTTTTCTGACCTTACTCTAAAATATATTTCTAAATTAATAAAATATTTGTGATGCAATATGCATTTCGCTTTTATTTTCTTGCCTTTGAAAATATTGTGGCTGCAAAATACAACAAAGAATTAACAAAAAGGAAGAAAATATCCGCAAGGTGTGGTTCCATGTCATGTGGTGCAAACGTCCATCGATAGTCTAGCCCTGAAAGATCTTGCGATTTTGTCGCATCGTATTCAACTGTCTCCGCATTTCCATTCTGGGAATAGCGCGTCAAATAACAGACACAGTGACGAATGTAATATTCGTCAGCCTCCCCTGTCAACGAAGTGACGTCAAACACCAATATTCCTCCTCGCCAGTGTATGTACACGTGACAACAATCCTGCGTAAAATACCACGCCCCTTGAATAGCGCAAACTCCGGCGGCAAAAAGCAACAGACCGAGTTCAAGATGAATGAATTTGTTGAGACGATTCCAATTGACTGCGGCTCGTTTCACGAAAATTAGGGCGAGGAGAAAGAGGATGGATCCAAGCAGAGAAATTATGATGGCTGCCAACACAAATTGATTCAGAGGCTCCCTCTGCCATCCATAGCCGTAACCAGATTGAGTGTCACCCGAATTTGGGTTTATCCGTTCCCCCAAAAATTGGTCGGGGTAGCCTAGAAAATTTTGGGATTTAGATTGCATTTTCGATTGAACGTTTAATAAAAAAAAACATTGGTTAGAATTGGGAAAATACCGGATTTGTAAACTGTCGAGATATAATAATCAAAATAGCACAAAGTGAGTAAAAAACCAAAAACGAATCCATTCTATGCTGTTTACATAAAAATGCCCATTTGTTTTTTTCATATTAAACTCTGTTCGATATTTCAATGTTTACCTGGAAGCCAAAGCCCAAATGCCACAATCCCAACCCCAATATTTAAAATCCTTAGTAACCCAGGGATACTGCAAATGTAGCCAGGATTGAATCCAAATGCGCACATTGATTCTTTGCTACCATCGTCGCTGATATCGCCATTAGAAACCGCCATTTTTTAGAAATTTTGTATTGATGTTTTCAGCTCACAAGCTAACAGGGAACTGACCAAAATTACAAACGTTTATGGATTCACGAAACAAAATGCTTTATTTTTTGGACACAGCGTGACTGATTTCACGTTTTCAAATTAAATGAGTCCCATTTTGTTATGTAAAAAGCCAAATGGTTGAAAAACATGCAAACATTACTTTGAGCTAATTGCAACTACTTTCACTTACGACTAATCGTAAATTGAGTGGGTTGGGGAAAGCATGCACATTTTAAGTGGGCTTTAAAAGCATTTTGTTTGTTTGTTTGTATGCAAAATGCGTGCTTAACCCAAAGTCGGTTTTTGCGTTCTAGCAAAAAAAAATATTTTTGCTAAAAATGAAACCTAGAAAACAACATTTAATTCTAATTATTACCTATGTTATTTATAGCGAATTGGTTAAGTTCTGGCAGCAGATTGATGCATTTTTTTAGTAATCTTTAATTAAGAAATTTTAAAATTTCCAATAATTTTGTATCAATCAGTGATTTCTCGTTCCGAAAACAAAACATCGGATGGATCGGGTTTGCAAGTGAATCCTTCTTGGAGCTTGGCTCTTGGCGGTTTTCTCGGAACAGCACTCAATTTGTACTTTTAAAATTGTTGTAATGTACAAGAAAGTCATATTGTGGGACATTGGTTCTCCAGGACAAACACTTTTGTCTAAAGTTTATGATTAATAAAATAATTTTAAATCTTACTATTAAAGATAGGTCGACAAATTTGTATGTATATTTGCGACCGGCTTTCCCTGTTAAGCCCAAAAATCTTTCAGGCCGAAAGGGCTACGGATCTTTCCAAGTATATTTGTTAAAATGTGCAGCATGTAAAATTCCAAACAAGAAAGTCCCCTGAATTACAGCATGCATTAATAATTTTAATATAGTTCTGTAATTATAGGATTGGTTTTATGTTGAAAGACTTCTCAACAAAGATTTTTATGAAAGAAAGGCATCTTACCAATTGAAGTTATTAATTATTCTCGTATTTTTACCAATTAATGTTTAAAGAAATATTAACTGAAATATTTCGGGTGTCACCAAGCCAAATAAAAGATAAACTAATCAATTGCCATGGCTAAAATGTTATCATACAACACTCAAAATAATTATTTGATAAACCGAACAGAATTTAACACTTTAGAACCGAACTTTATCCGTCATTCAACTGAAACATTGGAAATTCACTCAATTTAAATTCAAAATGTCCAACGTTTTAAACGTTACCCTGAAAGTGGGAAGCATTGAAAAAGACGCACTTCAAATAATTAAAACAATCAAACCAAATTGGGACTTGGAGGAAATACAACATAAAGTTAGTTTTTATTGTTTCCTAAAAGAATATATTTAATAATTTATTCCACATTGATAAAGGCTTACACAACTGGACTAACAAATAAGCTTTATGGATTTTTTATCGATAAAAATTCCGAAATCTTGCTGATAAAAGTTTATGGGGAAAATACCGAGGAAATGATTGATCGGAAAAAAGAAATTGAGACTATGCTGGTAATTATAAGTTTATTCATAAATTAATGATTTTGCATTTGAAAATGGATTTAAATTTTTTTATATTCACATTTTACTCGGAAAAAATAATTTTTTGGGGGAATTTCAATTTCTCTATTTCTACATGTTTGGAAAATGTTTGAAAAAAATCCACTTAAACTTATGCATAACAAATTGTTAAAATCCCTTTTTATATTCATGATAATATTTTATTTAATAGCTGCTACAAGAAAACGTTTCCGGCCCCAAATTTTATGCTGCATTTAACAATGGGATTTGCTACGAGTACATTCCAGGAAATGTACTGAATGTTGAGTCAATTAGAGATCCAAAAATTTACACTGCAGTTGCCCAACAAATGGCAAAAATGCATAGCAATGTCCCCACAAAATCCTGTGCTCCTAAATCCGAATGGTGGGAAAAGCTGAGAAAGTTTGAGACACTTGTTGTAAACATTTTGGCCAAAAACTTAATACTGAAAACAGAGTAAGTGGTGTAAAACAATTTCATTATCAATGCATCTTATGCATCAGAATTAAATAAAGTTTTGCTAAATAACAGGTTGGAAAAGTTCGACCACAACATTTCCCCGTCGTTTTGGAATCAAACGATTGACAAACTTCAATCAATTTTAGAAAATGAGGGGATGCCTTCCGTTTTTTGCCATAACGACCTTTCCCTTGGCAACATAATTTATGACGAACGCAACTCAAGACTTACTTTTATAGACTATGAATACACTTCCCAAAATTATGCTCCATATGAAGTTGCAAACCATTTCCAAGAGTTTGCAGGACCGGAGGCAGATTTCTCTTTGATTCCCGACCCCGAATTTAGATCAAAGTGGATTTCAGAATATTTGAAGCATTTTACTAAAGATGGCTTTAAGATTAATCAACAAAAGTTTGAACGGTGGGTCACTCTTTGTTTGCCAGCCTCCCATTTATTTTGGACCCTATTTGCAATTATTCAGGCCCATGAATCCACAATTGACTTTGATTTTGTTGGGTAAACTTACTGCTAATATTTGCACTGGTTTTATGCTAACTTTTAAATTTCTTTAGATATTTCGGGCTCAGTTATGCAGAATATGAAAAGCGGATGAAGGATGCTGAAGAATTATTAAGTAATTAGGATAGATTGAAATTATGATGATGATTCTTAATTTATTTCTGATTTTAATATAAATTAATGCCCTAAAATTAAATAATCTGCTCAATTTTATGGACTTAAAAATGAATAAATGAATAATCAGAAATTTATCAACGCTTTTTTAATTAACTTGAAATTTTTATTTACGTTCTGGGTGTAAGTTTAAGCCAAGTCCCATTAAGGGGCTTTAAGCTCAGGTGAAAATAAGTGGGCTTCTTTTCTGTTTTTTCACAAGTAGAAATCACAAAATTCTTTACCAAATGAGCCAAACAAACTTTGGCTTCTACCACAGAATATCGAGCGGCGATGCAGGTCCTTGGCCCGTGACCAAAAGGCATGAAAGCAAATTGATTTCCTTTCCCTTTGTTCTCCTTGGAAAATCTCTCGGGGTCAAATTTTTCGGGTTCGGGCCAAAATTCGGGGTCGTGATGAATGGGATAAATTGGAATGTGGCAGAATTGACCCTTGGAAACGATAAATTTGGAGTCGGGAATTGGATAATCTTTTAAGCATCGTCGCTCTGCCCGCATTGTTGGAGGGTAGATTCTCAAACATTCTGTAAATTGCAGAAAATAATTTTTTAAAGGAATTTAAAAAAAGATGCTCAAATAATTTGATTTGTAATGTTACATGTATTCCAAAATTGCCAAGTTATTTTCTTATTCTGCATATCAAGAAAATTATAGTACTGATGAGAATTTAAATGATCTCTAAAGCTTTACCATTTATACAAGAAAATATGTAAATACCTGTCATTTTTTGAAGTTTTATTTCAAATAAATGGTAATATCAGCTAAATTTACTATCTTGGTATAGAAAAACAAATTAAAATGAGGAAAATGAATTATAAACGAAACAAAATTAAAATTGATTGCAATATTTCAAAGGCAATACTTTGAATTGTTCTTTAACTTTATCTGTGTTGCATTGATTTAAATTGATTGTAGCATTTTATGTGATCACAATTGAATTGACATTCAATTTATTTTTAGGTTTGCAACTTTAACCTTATCTCACCTGAAACAAACATTTCCATGTATTCCATTTCCATGAGCTTATCAAACTCCAGGCTCCCATTTCCCATCCCTTCGTCAACTTCTTGGAACAGTCGTTGTTGAATATCCGGGTTTTTCGCCAGCTCATAAGCTGCCCAAATCAGCACCGTTTCTATGGAATCAGATCCAGCAGCAAAAAAGTTCATGCATTGGGCCACTATTTCGTGTTCAGTCAGCACCTTAAAATTAATTTTCCGAGATTATATAATTTGCTATTGCTAATTTATTATGGAAATAAACATTGTTAAATGTGATGTTTTAAGTTTTTGCGTGTCTGTATAAAAAAATTCCAAGAAACCCGAAAAAAACAGATAGATACATCATACATTACATTCTCATAATTGCACTAAAAACTCACCCTTTTCCCACTAGCCTTCGATTCCTCCGAATTTTCTCTCATGATCTCCAAAAAATCATTAAACTCCGTACTACAATCCTTCCTACTTGCAATCACATCCTTAACCACTTTTGTCAAATATTCGTCCGCCATCTGGTCAAAAACATTGAGCCTGAGAAAGGAAAAAATCTTGGGATAATTTGAAGCAAAACAAAGTTTTGCAACCCGGCCGGGTGTGAAATCCATGTAGATCTTCCCCACCTTAAAAAATTCTGAGGGTGGCTCTTGAAATGCGTAGCAATCAATTCCAAAAACACTTTCTGCAATACAAGCCATTGTATATTTCCCCATCGCATTCCTAAACTCGATCGGAGAGTCGCAATTTGCCCTCAGATAATCCATGTATCTTACCGCGCAGCTATCAAAGAGGACAAACAGTCGACGCATTTTAACGGTTGAAAATGCGGGGGTGAGAATATTTCGCAAATCCTTCCAATCCTGAGTCTCCCTGAAGCTTAACATGAGTTTTGTATGGTCTAGCTCATTGTCTGTGGGGAATGTTCGACGATTGATGAAGTGGTCAAAATCCTTGGTAAATATTTGTTTGATGAGGTCAAGGTCACGGAAGTAAAGGACGGGTTGGCCCATTTCCCACATCCCCCCGATTTTCTGACCCCGAAGGGAGTTGTAGTTTGAAGTGTCCCATTCCATAACGGATTGCTTGGCGATTAGGGAATTTGTGAAGAAGCCGCGACGTTCGGGGACGCCAAGTCGTTTCCAGTAGTCAAAGTGGCGTTTGTAGAGGAAATAGCCTAAAAAGGCAGCAAGGAAAAGGAGGCTGGTGAAGAACATGTTGGAAGGTCGAAAAATTAAAGGGGAATGAAGGCTTGATCGAATCCAATTATCGATTGAGCACTGATAAGCCAGTGATTGATAAGCTAATTTGATTTGTTGAGTACGGGGTTAAAAAGTTAATGGTTTTTGTGTGCAAGCATCTCTTTTGCAATAGATTAAATGGCATTTTATGAATTGGTTGGGAATCCTTAAAATAATTTGGGATAGATTTTTTTAATTCAATGCATTCTAAATATACGGTTTGTAGCATACTTTTTTAATATATGGAAAGTATATGTTAGGAAATAAACAATGAAAATAGAAAATTCTTATACCACTTGATTATAATCGCATCGGCTTTAATTAATGCAATTCCCAAATTAAACTTTGACCACTGATTATTTCTGGTTTGTCCACATTTATATAACATTTTTTTAAAAGTATTGGATTTACCGAGATTCAATAACAAAACACTTGAATGTGATCATTAATTAAGGACAAAATATTTGAGAGGTGAAAGAACTAGTATTTACTAGGACAAAATGAACAAATTTAGAATGTTGTAGAATTCTAGAAAGCGTAAATATTTAGGTGGAAAAATTCGTTCTCCGTGAACTTTTGTAAACACAAATTAGAATATTTATTTAGATAACAGTAAATTATTAGGTACCTAAATATAATGCGATAAGTTAATAGGATTTAGGAAAATTTGAAAATCACATTTGCCAATTGCCGTGTAAATGACTCATTAAAGCAACAACAGTTTAAAATACAAAATTATCCCTTTATTTATTAAAAAAAAATAATTTAGGTTAAAAAAATTAATTGCAAAATTTAATTAATTTAGTTAATATCCATCTTTACAAAAATATAGCGTACAAAACGTTTGTCAAT
>JAQIXN010001771.1:0-15588 GCA_034698145.1 Proisotoma minuta
GAATATAATAATACTTTTCAGTGCCAATAAAGCAATGCCAAACCATTTAAAATTACAGGGTTTATTTCTCCACCATGATTTCGTTATCGCGGTTCTCAACGATTTGTTCGGAATTCAAATCCGCGGTGGTTGCATGTGCGCGGGTCCTTATGGAATGACCCTTCTTCAAATTAATGAAAGCTTGGGAAATAAATATGAAAAAATTATTGAGGATCTACTAATTTTCAAACCAGGATTTGCCCGAATGTCACTTCCGTATCATGCTTCCGAAGCCGAAATAAACTTTGCGATACGGGCTGTGCAGCTTGTGGCACTTAATGGTTGGAAACTGCTTCCATTTTATAAAATTGAAGGTGGGAATTTTAGATTTGCAATGGTCGAAGAATGGGAAAAGAAGAAGGTGAGGTTTTAAAAAAAAAAATTCAGTCAATCTGCAATCAGTACAATAAAGTTTCTTGATTTCAGAGCCTCAGTATAACGGATTTGTTTGAAGCGGAAACAAAGCAAAGTTTAAGCTTTTCAATGATGGCTCCAAATTACAACGAAGTTCTTCAATTTGCTCAAGAATTGATGATTAATGCTGAAAATGTAAAAGTTTCCAAAAAATGTAAAAAAACCATCAAAATATTTAAATAATTTTTCTCAGATTTTAGCGGAATCCACGGAATTTGTAAACAGTTCCACATCATTTAGCAAAGAGGCGGAAGTCCTCCGTTGGTTTATGACCCCGTTCGAAGCAGAACTTTGTGTCAAAAAGCAAAAAGTCAAGTTGAAACGTAACTCGCCGTTTTCTCCCAAACAAAACTACAAATTAAAGAAACGTGATAGGAATTGGATGAAAGGGAGCGTTCCCGCAAGCTTTTACAACCCTAGTAAATTATTAAGTCAAAGTCTGTTAAATTTAACGATGTAAAAATAAATTTTACTTGAAAATAATTTTTCAAATTTCTCTTGATCTGCCTATTTTTCGTAAAGTCACCACCACAGCGAGATGCAGTCATTTTATATTCTTTTCCAAATAAACTTTATTACTTTGACCTTGCTAAATAATAGAATATTTAAATTCCCCAATCCTTGACTTTATAAGCTTCATTGTTTCAGTTATCAAGTTTTGATAAAGCACGTAGTCTTTACTTGAATTTTATTCTTGTACATGACTGCATTTATTTAACACCCAGTTCGCCCACCACCCAACAGAACATTTAGTTATCATCCAATTGAAAATTGGAGCTTTTTTTATTTAGATAATACCCGATCAGTTTTGTTAGCCCGAGCCAGGGCTTATATACCCCTCGTGCCTGTCCGTCTGAACTAAATAAATTAAAAATCATAAATAATGCCTTAGATTAATTTATGTTAAAGCTTTTACAATTTTCTGTTCCTGGACATCTCGGTTCTCTTCCTTCTTTGCAAATGAATGCACGACCAAAGAACGCCAATTGTGAAGCGAGACACAGCCATTTTAAAATCTACTTGTAATTATTATCGTGCAACGATTATATAAATTAACAGAATTACCTATTGTACAATAAATTGGGATCACAATACGTGTCATTGTTTAGGCGATTTGTGATATGAATCATACTTATCATAGTTATCATATGATTGATATCAGATGCACGTAGGTCATGGCTAATTTTATGCCAGACTTACAGTGGTCAGATCCTCAGTTGGATAGCTGGATAATTTGGGGAAACACTAAACCATTATTAACTATAATTAGTCCAATCCATTAAGGTATTAGTTTCTACATTTCCACTTGCATAAAGTAAGTATAAACAAATACATTTTTTCAGATCATAATGAACAAGATTGCATCTTTTTCGATTTTGTTTCTTTTCATCCTTTTTCAACTGAATGTCTTTGGGGTTCTGGGACACGACGCAGGTCATGGGGACTTTTGCGATGAAAGTGACCCAGACAGCCACAACCACACCTTATTCTGCAACCCTAGTCAAAATCTAGTTTGCATTGATAATGCCTGCGATTGCAAAGAAGGCTTTAGCGTTGGGGCAGACCATGTTTGTGTTTCAGATGACAAGGATGGTGGAAGTGAAATGCTGACTTCGTCTTTTGTCAAGTTAATTTTCGCCTTTTTAATTACTAGATTTATTGCGATGTTCAATTAATAGATCAACAAGCAGCTTTATTAAAATTGTTCATCCAAAATAATTCAATAAATGCATATGTAACAGAACTGTCTCATTTTTACATGTCGAAAAAATGGATTGAGTAGCTCATTATCTAAAAGAGAAAGGGAAAAAGTTATAAAACAGTAATCGGTTACGAAGTAAAATTTCATGTCGGTAGATACAAATGTTACAAAAAATTGCAAAAAATCAGACAGCAAAATGTTGCTTCAACCCACAAAACGATTTCACTTACGTATTTAAAGTCTTTAAAGCATCCCTGACATTTTAGAGCTTGGGGGTCAAGATGAAATGCTCTCATATGAATTTCCAAACTTTGGAAATCGGTAAATTGCCCCCCACATTCTTCACATTTGCAATTTTCTTCTCCAGGAAGAGGGGCGTCAATTGAGGACAAGGGCAAATCAATGCCTCTTTTGTAACGGTAAATGGTTTTTGTGTTCAAGTCGTTTTGATTCTGAGCCATAATGTTGTAATTTTCGTTAGGGGCGAGAGGGTCGAGGGCCTCAATTACTCCCGGATTGAATTCCACTTTTTCTTCAAATTCCAAAATATTGTTTGGTTGTCTTTGACTTGGTTGTTTCAGGTTCGAAATAGTTATCGTCATTTCTCATTCCGTTGTATTCTTCGACATTTTTAATTTTAAGTCCAACTTCTGGAATTTCAATTTTTTGCTCAAAATTCAGCAATTTTTGAAGATTTTCGTCGGCTTCCGGCTGAATATTGTCTTCATCATCTTCGACGTCATCTGAGGAAAAGAAAAATGGTCTTAACAAATTCGAGGTTGATAAGAAATAACGTGCTCTAAAGGCCGTATCAATGAAAGGGTCCAATTGTCAATTATATTTGTTTAAAGTTGTCAAAGGGGCCGAAAAAGGGGGAAGTAAAATCGCAGAATGAGAGAGACGGCGTTGGCCCCATAATAAACTTACTCCACATATCCAAATAATTTCGAATTTCGGCTGTCGCTTCTCCCAAAACAAAGGATTCTTCTTGACTTGGCTCAAATTTAACTTTGACCTTCATTTTCCGTCTCAACTTCTCCGCAATTGCCTTGTGTTTTAACTCCAAACGTTGGATTTTATTGAAAATCTGACGGCCTTCTTCCACGAGCGAGCAACAATCGCCGGAAATTGAAGTCCATTCTTCAGGGTTCCCCAAAATTGGCAAAAAGCCACAGCAAATTTCTGAGGGGATCTTGAATAGCTTATTGACTAGATAAATGACTGACAGTTGACGTTGCTCGATGCTTTCTGTGGGCATAAATTACAATTAGAGGTGGACCATGCATGTCAGACGGAATGAGTCACTTTAATAAATGTATCCCATAATAAATTGAAAAATTAAATAATGTTCTTAATACTTACTTGATGTATTTTTGGAAGCTTCAGTTTTTTGGAGGCAGATTAAACACTGCGAACAATTTGCGGTGGCCATACAGTATGGCATACTGGCCATTTCGAGTAATTCGAGTATACGACCTTTTACCTATGATTTTAAATTGCCGGAAAATTGTTTGTGAAGTTTCACAGGTTTTCTGAAGTGAAAACTCTTGACGGCTTTCAAAGCAAAGCAATGAGAAAGTAATTTTTGTTTCCAATTTATTGTTTATTGACAACAAACCAAAAAATAATACTACTAATTATTCCCATCATTCAATTGTTCTTGTCCTTGCTCTTGTTCCAATCTCCGTTGCTTGGCCAGTTTGTTGTCTCTGTATTCCTTGTACTTGTGTCGCATGTTTGGGTCGTGTTGCCAAGAGTGGATCGTCAAATAGTTCCGGTCCTGAAATTAAATATTTTAGATAATCGGTGTAGTAAATAACCGCTTGAAAGAAATTTCACTTTTGGACCCTGAAGGTCTAAAAGCCAAATAATATTTACCTTGAATCCCTTTCCACAATTCTCACAAACAAAGGGATTTTCTGGATTGTGTATTTTCAAATGTCTCACCAACTTGTGCCTCAAGTGAAATGCTGAGGTGCAATTCTCGAAATGACACTTGAATTTCTTCTCTGCCCCTTCCCTCGGCGCATGATAACCTTTAATGTGGCGTTTGACGCCCTCATTCGACGCAAATGACTTGGAACACCCGGGTTTTGGGCAGGGAAATGGATTTGGGCCTAAATCCGAATGTTTGGAGGCAATGTGTTTCTGAAGAGAGCCTTTGAAAGCGAACAAAGAAGCACAAAGGACGCATTTGAAGCGTAAGGGGCCTTTATTGGTGTGAAACACTTTTTCATGAACGGCCAAAGCTTCTTGACAAGAGCGGGCGACTTTTTTGCAGGTCCCCATTTGACATTTGACGCCGTTGAGGACGCAGGAGGATGAAGGGTCGGTCTCCAACAATTTGTAGTAGTGGTTATTATATGTATCCGCCTGAAATAGTATTAAGAGTTGTAAAGATTAAGAAAAGAAAATAAATTTTGTGATATTTTTCCCCAATTATCATTTGCATACCGATATATAAACTTTGGTGCATCCTTTGCATTTGAGTACTTCTGGGTCCAAATGTTTAGCTCTCATATGGTTTTCCAACGCTCGAATATCAGCCGAAAGACATTTTTCGCCACACATTTCACATTCCAAGTTCTCAATTTCAATTGGAACAGAAGGGCAAACGTCTGCTTTTTTGGCTCTTTTTTCTTTCTTTGCACATGATCTCCTGTTATACTGCCCCATGTAGTGCCAGTTCCACGCTTGGAACCTGATTTAAAAAATGAAAATAAAAATAACTAAAATGTTGAATATTGAATTTGAATAGCATAATGTAAAGGGTAAATCTTGTTATTTAAAACCGGAGTAACCCCATAATCTGTAATTAACTTACTCATCATAAACTTTACCACAGACGTGACATGGAAATTCCTCCACTTTATGAACTAACGCCAAATGAGCCAATGAACTTGCTTTTCCCCTTTGACCCCGTCCTTCTTCGCCGTGGTCAACTGAATCTTCTAATGCTAATTTGGCCATTAATTCTTCATGTTTCTTCAGCACTTGGTCAAATGTCAGTTGCTCGGCATTACGCTCTTCTTCGGTGAGCTCCACTTCAGGTTCATGCAAATAAAGATGTCGCGTTAGTTGTTGTT
Organism: Proisotoma minuta; assembly: GCA_034698145.1. Taxonomy (NCBI): domain Eukaryota; kingdom Metazoa; phylum Arthropoda; class Collembola; order Entomobryomorpha; family Isotomidae; genus Proisotoma; species Proisotoma minuta. The sequence goes on from JAQIXN010001771.1 coordinate 5,242, forward strand.
TGAAGGGATACGAAAAAGGGCAAAGATCACATTTGTATTTATGTTCTTTTTTAGCAACTTTTTTAGCAGACGGCGTCTTCCTTTTTTTAGGCTTTTTCTCTGGCTTCGCTTCCACTTCGAAATCTGAAGACTCGTCGTCAAAGTCGTTGAAATGTTCTTCAAGAGGATCAGCTTCGTCTTCATCAATTGGCTCCAGTTTCATTTCAATTTCCTCTTCTTCGTCGATATATTTCCTGTTTTTGGCAGCCGCTCTTTTAGGAAGTATTCGCAGTTGTTCAACTTCCGCAAAATCCACATTTCCGTCTATTTCTTCAAATTAGAAGGGATAATTATAAAATTTGGTAAAAATTCAGATTATTTTGTAAAAATTACTTGTTTCTGGCAATTCGTTTTCAAAATGCAGATCACTGGCGTCTTCGTGAGACAACGGCTCGTCAACAGGGGACATAAATGCATCTGACAGTTCGTCATCGTCATTAAAATCATCTGAAACAAAATTCCAAATGTTTTTTTTTACAAGTGCAAAAATGTTGGTGCTAAAACTAACTTAAAATATCCAAATAGTTCCTAATTTCAGCTGTTGCTTGCCCCAAAATTACTTGATTTTTGCCCTTCATTTTGAGTAATAGAGTCTTCCCAAATTCTTTGTGTTTTTGCTCTAAACGTTGAATTTCGTTGAATAGTTGACGCCCTTCTTCCACAAACGAGCAACAATCGGCGCAAATCGAAATCCATTCTTCAGGGTTACCAAAATTCGACAAATAGTTGGCGCAAACTTCAGAAGGAATTTCGAGCAGTTTGTTAACCAAATAAATGACGGAAAGCTGACGTTCTATGACGACCTCGTCTTTTCCCAATTGACCTATTAGTGAAATTAGCAAATTGTTCAGAATTTGACAATTAATTGTTAGTTGAAGTGAATACCTGGTGAATTTGTGAAGGATTCCGTTTTATTAAGGCAAATTAGACATTGGGAGGAATTAGGGGTCACATTAGACGTTGACATTTTAATGAGTTGACCTTTGACCGTTAACTGCGGCTTTTAATTAATGGTAGTTTCAGAGATTAAACCATTTTGGCTGATTTATAAACTCCAAACTCTTTCCCGGAATTATTGAGATTCGCTTTGTTCAAGTTTCATGAAAATTGTCAAATCAAGGAATATGCAAAGTGTTTATTTTGTTAGAACAAAATGGTAAGGCCGTGTAAAAAAAGTTGTGAAATAACTTTGAGGAGTCCACAATGTGGTCATGGAAAGGTCATTTTGTTAATTATTTCTCCCATTTCCTTCCTAGCAACCGCTTTCTTATTAAGGGAAGGTCGATTCGTGGCGACAAACACAAAAATTGTCGAATTGTCCAGGTTTGGATTTCGGGGAATCGGATAAGATCCAAGGTTTTGAAAACTTTTTCGAGTTGTCATTTTAACCTAGTGTTTTATGGGTAACACAATAATGGTATCATTAAAAAAGAGTCAGTCCCATGGGTGGTCACTTGACCCCTTTTATGATCTTAACGCATAGTTTCTTAGATAAATAAAAGTAGCATCCCTTCGTTACATCCGTTGTAATGGCTTATTTAATATTTTCATAAAATTTTCTCCGTGAAAAAGTTGAAAGAAGGCAGCACTTCTTGGAAAGATTATTTTCCTTGTAATCGAAAATTAATCCATATCTGTACATATTATCTGCTTCATTTGAATTAAGTGCGTACCTTTTGTATGTTACTTTTGGGACATAATGCCTTTCATTAGAATAATCTATTCTCTATCTTTGTCAAGTCCCAAGGCCAAAAAGGTTATCGCAGCTATAATATTTGTATGGCTGGTTTCCATTCGGAATTTAGTTGCAGTTTAAAAGTTGAGGTTCAAACAAGTCTTGTAAAAAATAGTTTCTTGGCCAGACAAAATTTCCAAAATTTAATTCTTCTTCTCCTTCTTCTTAGTTGAAAAATTTCAGCTCATGGTAAAATAATCAATCAAATTTACTAAATAATAATACTACCTAGTTTAGTACTAATCAGCTAATTTAAAGCGTTAATAATTTTTTTAAGGCGTCGGAGCCCGAAAGAAGGAAGATTGTGGAGGAGGGGAGGGTGAGCATCGTCTCAATGAGCGACGGCTTCACTTTCCACGGAGGCCTCCCTCTCAAATACCTTTTTCAGCCGCTCCCTGAAGTTCCGGACAGAATCTGCTTATTGGTTTTGGGCGGTTCGGAAATGTATTCTTCTGCCTTCACTCTTGCGTTGAGTTCTAACTATCGGATGGAAAAGGAAGGGACGGTGGCCCAAATCAAAGCCCCCACTCCCTGTACCGGCCATATTGTCACCTTTTGGTTGCCAACCGAAATTGACACTTCCGTCTTGGTTGTCGAATGGACACGCATGTGAGTTCAAAAAATACGAAATTTTGATTGTTTTGCTAGAAATTGAAAAAAAGAAGTTAGAAATTGAAGAGTATAGTCTAAAACATTTTATAAAAATCCACCTAAAAGTATGTAATTCCTGGTTTTGAGAAAACTCTTCTCTCCTTGAATCGTGGATTTTTTATGAAAAAGTGTTCATCATTACCTTATAATTTGAAACTTTCGTCAGGATTGTAAACTAGTATATTATTATTGCTAACTATGTTTTTTTTTCTTAGGGGTGGTGTAGTAATTTAGCCGTAAAGTTTTGTTGGTTCTGCCTGCTTCCTCGACCACCGGCCCGACTAAATTACGGTAATGAAATATTTAAGTGTATTTCATTTTACTAAATTTGTTAAATTTGCGAGTTTTAGACCTGTCTGACTCACTGTCTGTTTCAAAACGAATCAAAATCTTCGGAATTACCAGAAAACAAGCCTATACAGATATTAAATAAATTTAATTTTGCCTCTTAAAAAATATTAATTTAAATTCGATAATAGTTTAAATGAATGCAAATGTAATATACTCAATATTTGAGCATTTGATTAAATTGTCAGAATTGTCAAATTGTACAAAATAAAATTGAATGAAAAGAAATCTACTCTGATATTTGTTGTTCTTGCTCCAATCTTATTTATTTTCTTTGCCAGTTTATTGTTCCTGTATTCCTTGTATTTGCTTCGCATGTTTGGGTCGTGTCGCCAAAAATGGGTCCTCATTAAATGACATTTTACTCATTTCTTGGAAAATAAATAATGATTTCCTCTTTTTTGGTTGTTGGTTAGAAACAAACTTTACATGGAAAATTTTGGTCAAATAAGAAACAAACTTTAAGTTTGCAAAAAATGACAATAAAGTTCAGCAGTTGGCAGTTGGAAATAAAACTTGTAAATAACAATTACTTTTTTGTGCTATACCACGAAAAGGCTAACATTACAAAAAATATATAAGCGATAAAATGTATTTAATTACAAACTAAACAACGTCAATGCATTTTGACTCTATTTGCGTGCTTATTCTGCAGCTTTAACTTGTTTCGTATTCAGATCGCGTTTTCCTCTGCATTTTTATTACTTTGGGTGTACATATATCAATGCATCAATTCACATTTTTTAATATTCCAATACAATTATTTATAACCCAGTTGGTCCATAAAGTATATTGCATTCTTTGTGTTGCATTTGTCTGAGAAACAACAAAATATATAGTTGGTTATACATTCAAAAGTTTTGTTAACATTAGAAAATTGTGTTATTTTTGCATCGAGATGAAAAACTTTTGTCTAGCCATTAAAATTTCAATTTTGTGTTTAGTTGCAATTTCTAAAGCTCAGACGCCAATCGTTGAATATGTATCCGCAAAATTGCCCTTTTCCAACTTTTGCCATCGACTGCATTACGATGGAGACGACTCAATTTTCATAATTGGTGGCTGTTACTCGGAAACAGACAGAAAAGTTTTAAAATATTCTCTACAAAACGACGCCATAAAGCAAATGACAACACTTCCCACACATTTCAGTCATGGCTCTATTCAAATGGATCCCCAAGGAAAGCTCCTTCTCTTTTCTGGCCGAGACAATGCACAAGATCGAAAACATTCGGTGATAAAATACGATATTCAACGAAATAAGACTGAAATTGTGGCCACTTTCAAAGAAGAAGACATCATTGTTGCCCTAATTGTTCAGTCCTGCAGCGGAAACGAAACGGACAAAATACGAATCATTGATTTGGACTTACACTCTCAAATTCGATCCTTTCCATTTGTTGGGAAAAAGCTGGCTCCTAAATTTTACAAAGTTCTCACTTTGGAAACCGGAAGCTACAACATTAGTAAGGAAACCACAAAACTAAAATCCCCGATTGTTTTGGATGGCGCAGCTACAATTTGCGTCAACGGTAGGAATTTTGTGTTTCCTTTTAAAAATTATGGAAATGGCAGTGTTTGGGAGTTTAACTCGGATTTCTCGGAATTATTTCGAGTGGGGCAGCAAAATCTGCCAAATCTTTCTCCGTACCCTTCCCTTGCTTCGGATGGGGTCTCCATCTTCGTAATCGCAGGATTCGATAAGAAAGAAGCCAAAAATCATGAAGGGATCATTCGTTTTGATACGAGGACAGATTCTTCGCATTTCATTCCCATAAAGAACTGGCCGGTTAAAAATGGGGAAAGATTTTTCTACTTGCCACCTCAATGCGTCTCTGTTCAAAAGTTGGGTCGGATTTATTGTTTCGGAGGAATGTCGTGGGATTTCAAAGAAAAGAATGCTACGCAGCACAATGAAATATTTTATCTTGATATGAGACGCTAATAGATAAATTGCTGATCATTGTTAGTTTATTTTATAAAATATTTTGTATGTTAGTCACCTTTTAAACGTGATTCATGCTTTTAATCGTTATGAATAATGAGACAAGAATGTTTTACATAATAACTTTGATTTAATTGCTTTGTATTGTTGGTTGTTATTAAATATTTGTTACAACTTTCAGAATCAATTTTATAAAAAATAAAAACGCGGATCCAAGAATATTTACGAAAGACGCTTTTAATTAATTTGCACAGATTATGAATAGGGTAAACATACTTACTTAATGACGACCAGAGGAAAATGCATCATGCTGATTTATTGATTAATTTGAGCGTTGCTACACTTTCGTTCCTTTATGGCTGCTAATTTAATCTAAAATCTAAAGCATAATTAACGTATGAGGAAGTTTTTCCATATTTTGACTTTTGCAGTGGACAGATTTAACTGACATTGATTGATTTATTGGTTGATTGATTGATTTAAATTTGCGGTACCAAAGATTGTTATACATACTTGTTAATGCTGGAAAACAAATGGGTGGTATCGAAATGATAAATATTAATTGTTTTATTTAGAAGCTAGTCATTCATGAAGATGATACATCAATATTTACACCATAAACATGTTCAAATATTTTTGTTTGTTTCTGTTGTTTTCAAACCATTTGCAATGCCAATATTATGCAGAGCAATCTGGATCTAATTAATTTGATAATCAATTAAAATTTTAATGTTGATTAAATGTAAATAACATTCGGGGAGACAATAAAATGCTGCAATTGCATTTGAATTTGAGTCACAATTTTCTGCATGCATGCAATTTTTATTACTGGCTGTCTGTCTGCAAATTAACACTGAAAAATATTAAAATATTTGAAATCACGTTCATTAATTGAATGCACGTAGACGTCAAATTCCATCGGAGAATTTGCATTAAATTCCTGCTCTTTGACCCCAAGTTAAAGTATGTGTGGGCTTTGGGTTTACCTTCAGCAATATTTACAAATCACAATGCCAAAGGGATTTCCATATCAGTTGCCGAACTCGTGCAATATTTGATAATTCACTCACAGATAATTCATTGATGGAAGCACGACGCAACAAATTGTAATAATTATCCCATGCACTTCATCAGTGCGTGAGGTTGTAGCAGCATGGCAAAGAAAAATTGGAAATTTTGGTACGGCATTTTCATCCCCATACTACTGTCCCCTCTTTTCATTGTTGGACAAGTTAATTCTTCCCCTGAGGTATACAATATGCGATTTAAAAAATCCATTTTTTTTTAAATTTCCGGTTTTTAATTGCAGCTAAAATGCGCGTACGTAATTCTTCTAATGTCTGCATTTTGGATGGTGGATGTCATCCCGATTGCAATAACGTCCCTTTTACCTGTCGCGTTATTTCCCTTGCTTGGGATACAAGGCACAGGTAAATGCATAACTTATATTTTATCAAAACGACCATGTAATCTGTGTTTAAATAGCCCAAGTTGTATCAAACTACATGAAAGAGTCTGGGTAAGTAAAAATTGCAATTTTTACGATTCTAAATCTAAAATATTTTGTTTGAAATGCAGAATGATGTTTGTTGGAGGAATATCCTTAGCTTTGGGAATTGAGCATTCGGGTCTTCACAAAAGGATTGCTCTTAAAGCCCTCCTAATTTTGGGAACGAGTCCCTGGAAGCTTTTACTGGGTGTGCTATTAACAACTTTCTTTCTCTCCATGTGGGTTGTGTCCACATCTGCGGCTGCTATGATGGTAAAATTATAAAAATTCTTATGAATGATCTAATATTTTGCACAGGTTCCAATTGTGACAGGACTTGTGGAGTCACTGGATTGTGACGACAAACAGAGACAAAAGTATCGAACTTTATTTTTCTTAGCTGCAGGCTATGGAGCCAATGTTGGGGGTACTGCTGTCGTCATTGGATCAAGTGCGAACTTGATATTTAGAGATCTCGTTGCATTGTAAGAAAATGGGCTTTTCTATAAAACGTTGATTACATTTAGACGTTTGCTTCATTTTCAGAGAAAGCATAGGTCAAAATGGAAAATACACGGAAATAAACTTCGCCACTTGGGCAGCATTTAATCTTCCGATAGCTCTAATCAACGTTGTTATCGTTTGGGGCGTTTTGGGATTCATACATTTGAGAAATGGGGGTGAACAGGGAAGCAAAGAGCTAAACCCCGAAGTCAATATAGAAGAACAACTAGTAGCACACAAATTAGAGGGGAAATTGAAGGAGTTGGGGTCAATGAGTTTTCACGAGAAGGCAATTTCCATAATGTTTGCGCTCACAATTTTATTATGGTTTACAAGAGACCCACAAATATTCAAGGGTTGGCAGAATCTCATATTTCCAAGTGGAAAACTTGCCGTGGGAGACTCCTCAGTGGCCGTCTTCATGGTCGTTGTCATGTTCATGCTCCCAAAGGATCCCAAATCTATTGCCTTTTGGAAAGAAAATAGCGAAGGTAAATCATTTTATTTTTATATATACGCTTTTGAATTGGTAATTGGTTTGCAAGCAATTTCTTATATTACAACATAAATTTCAATTTGTTACTCCAATTTATTTAAGAAAACAACATATTTTAGATTGTGAAAGTATGATGACGTGGTCGTATCTCCAGTCCCACTTCCCTTGGAGCGTCGTCCTCCTGCTCGGCGGTGGATTTGCCCTTTCGGATGCCGCCCAAGTTTCCGGTCTTTCCGAATGGATTGGACAACAACTTTATGGCTTATCTTCACTCCCTCAGCCCCTAATACTTCTCATAATTTTATTTATACTTTCCCTCCTTACGGAATTCACCTCAAATGCTGGGACTGTTAGTTTGCTGAGTCCCATACTTTTTTCCCTCTCCAGGAAGTTGGAACTTCATCCCCTTTACTTGTCATTTCCGGGTGTGATTGTGTCCCAATATGCATTTATGTTGCCAACTTCAAATCCTTCCAACGCCATTGTATTTGCGGCGGGAAGGTTAAAAATTTTGGACATGGTCGTGCCAGGAGTTGTGCTTAATTTGGCCTGTTTAACTGTACTCTTTGTGATGAATTTAGGCTGGGGAGAAGTTTTGTTTAAATACAGCGATTATCAGTATTCTAATGTTACTAGTGACAGTTTTCTTGCCTTATAAGTATTAGTTATAACTAACTAATATGTGTTTTTTAAGTTGTCTTACATTATTAGTCAGCTTGTAATAAGTAAATTAGAGTTTCAATTAAATACGTACTTTTATGGTTCAACGACTTGATTTGAAAAATGGTTTAGAATTATTTTTTTACAATTAGTGTAACTTTTAAAAATATACAATGTATAAGGAAATAAATAACACAATGATGATTTAAATAGAATTATTTAAATAAGTAAATATTGGATACTACTTGGCATTTATTTAAGATTTATTCATGTTTTAGAAAAGAGATTTTTTAACTTCATTAAGTATGTATCATTAGCAAAAATTAAATGTAGACAAACGTTTAAGGAAAGCAAGCAATTATTGGGTTCTTATATTTATTTTTAAATGCATTTAGCTAAAATGCTTCAAGCTAAAATGTAACATATCATACTTTTCAATATTTTCTTTGACATAAGTTCATGTCTCATATAAGAAGGCTCTGGACTTAAGCTATTATCAATCAATAATTAAGCTATTGTGTCTTCAACAAGTTCAGAAACAAATTTTCGTAAAAGAAAATCCATTCACCCTTATACAATTTTAAACTTAAAATCTAACGAATGCTTTCCCTTTGGTGTTTGGGATCATTAATATTTGATGCAGTTTTTAGACATAAAAGCAGAGAAAGAAGTAACCGACAAAACAAAAAAATCCATTATATTTCTCCTATAAAACATCAATCGAACAATCGATTTGACATTAAAAGGTAATGCATTGTCAATGCTCTATCCACTCTCTAAATAAATACAGAGCATGCAAACAAGTTTACTGACAGTTACATAATAAAGAAAAGTTCCAGTGAACAAAGAAACCATCATAAATTTGGTTGTAGTGGAAGATTTTGTCAAGCTGATTACATTTCAATACACAATTTAAATAATATCAAAGATGAGTGAATACGCAGACGGTCCTAATGGCCAACGGAATTATACGGAGGATGAGTTAATTGCGAGTGCGTTAAAAGCAGAAGAGGAAGAAGAAAGCGATTCCGAAATTTCCGAAGGTCGCCCAATGTTTTTAATTCGGAGGCACAAGCTAACATTCAAAAAGGTTAAAACGGTAACATCGAGATATTCATCTTATGGGGGTCCAGCAAGGAAATTTATTGGTGGTGATTCCCATTGGACAGCGTCAAAATTTGAGCGACAAGATTTGGTCGTAAATATTAAACCAGGCTGCTCCGTAAGTTTACCAAAAGTTTGCAAATAATTTAGAGGAGTCCGTTTGTCCGTCTGTACAAAAGAAGTTTTGACTTGGAAACTCATGAGCCGTCTTCCAAAAATGAGCATTCCAAAATGACCTTAGAAAATAAAATGTCATGCAATTTTGGGTGATTTCATCGCCTAATTGCTACCAAATTTTATCACGGTTTGTTTATCTTAACAATTTAGTATGTCCTGGGTCAACCGGATGCTGACGATTGGGAAGAAAGCATTAAAAAGGACAAAAATGGTGATAATAAGGAAGAAAGTGAAGATAGCGATGAGGAAATTGAGGAAGATAAATTGGAAGATTCAGAGCAAATTGAATTAGATGGAGATTGCTTTAGTCCCTTTGTCTCACAAGATCACTGTCAGATTGGAAGAGAAAAGGATTCGGACAGCGTTTGGATCCGAGATTGCAATGTGAGTCAATTTTACAAAACTTTGAAAGTATTCAGCATCTTTTGTTCTAGAGCAAACACGGCACTTTTGTCAATGGGATCAAATTAATCCCAATGGTAAAACAAAGGCTGGAAAACGGGGTTATTGTGAGTCTTGGAATTTCGCATCTAATGTCCTCTGTCTGCAATTTGAGAGAAGGGAAATTTTGGGTGTTCAAGGCAAGTTGAAAATAGCATTTTATAATTTTAATAAAAAACTAATGGATATTTAAATAGCAGTTGCTGTCAGTTGAAGATGTCAAAGGTCGGATGGGACAACAAACAAAATGAAAGGGCTAGAATTTTTTAAATCTCACGAGTTTTATCCTGTTTCGTTCAGACCAACTTGTAGAATGGATACATATTTCTATTGAAAGTGTTTTGATGTTTAAACTTCAACTTTTGTACTCATTCCACTCTTGTCAAATTATTATTCTGTTTGAAATATATTTAATTGCAATAAAACAAATTGTCAACTATCTAGAAGTTCAAAGCACCTCCGTTTCATGGAAACAGTTAGCAGAATAATGATCGCTAAGCAACCATCAAATATTTTATGCTAAATAAAAAAGAAGCAGCCTGTTCATAAAAAAGACTTTTTCAGGCTGCATACATAATTTTGCATACAATAACAAAGCTCCATCTCATCTCATGATGAAATTTTCATCATGAAATTGCCTATAGGGTGAAAATCTCAAAGACTAAATTTTGATCGAATTTAATCGAAATTGGTTTAGAATGATGCCTTGGGTCTATAATAACTTATATAAACTGATTTCATGAAAAAATATTCAAATG
>JAQIXN010001772.1:0-15573 GCA_034698145.1 Proisotoma minuta
TTGTGAATGAGGAACTTGATCACGAGGATTAAATGCTTCCCATCTTTCTTTATAATTTTGTGGAATTGAGCTGATTCGGTTTCCACGAGATTTTATAGAAACAGGAGACTTAAATTCTTTTCTCAGTATGGGAGAAATTAAAGTCATAGGAATATTAATAGTTTTTAAAATAAAAAGAAATCTGTTAGTTCCTTTAGGTATTAATTTGTTATTCTTTGTTGATGTAAGAACATATCGAATTAAATCAATTATATTCGTATTTGATTCAATTGGATCATTAAAAAATTGAATTTCACCTTGAGCATTCCATTTAATATACTGAGGGAAGTTTTTTAGGGTTGTAATTATATATTTTGCTTTCCATCTCAATGAGATTGGTAAACCCGACACAAGATTTTCATCGCTAACTAAAAATGGTGGTTTGATTTTATCAGTTTTTTCAACCATGGTCTGCTTTTCATTTTTTTGGACTGTTTCAAGTCTATTATTTACATTTCTTATCATATTCCCATACAGTTGTACTCTTATATCATCAGGCATGCTGTCATTTGTAATGATATTTTGAGCTGTAGATTTATTTGTTAAGAATGTAGATTTGGTGCTATCATAAGGCACACCATTTATGTTTTCTAACTCTTTTAAACGGTTATATTCACTCAAACTTATTAGTTTCATACGTTTTGCCATTTTATATGCCAACGCCTTTTGCAATAGCTCTTCCAGCTAATACACCCAAAGCAGATAAGAATGGTCCGATAAGCAAAGGTAGAAATCCACCTATAATTTATGAGGTTTTAAAATATCACTAAAAATAAATTTAAAATAATAAATTAGAAAAATAACCGTCTTGGACAAGGAGTTTTTTCTTAGCTTCTAATGAAACGGATTTCTGTGCTAACTTTCTTATATTGTTTTTATGTTTTTGTAGCTTATGTCTTTGTGGTTCACTAAGCTTTAAGTTGCCTTTCAAAGTATTTAGGGCAATTTCTGATAAAGCTTTAATATTATCTTTTTTACAGCATGACAGCAATTGTAATCGTTTTAGTTTTTTGCTCTTTGCTAAATTTTTTAAAAAATCAATGTTCCTGGAAGTGCATTTACTCATTTTTATCTAAAACAGGTCGGAAATGAAGAACTACAGTTGATGGACCTTTTACAAATTGTAAATTATCTCCAAACTCATTTGATACTTCAATTTCAACAGTATCAAAATCGGTTTTTGCTACTGGTTTATAGTAGGGTCTAAAGGATATAGTTTTTAATAATTTAACTCCTTCTGTTCTATTTATTATTCTAAGCAAAGGACTTGTAATGTCACCAACTATTTGTGGGGCTAAAATATCAGAATATATATATAAATAATTTCCTAAATTTAAATCTGCTATGTGTTCTGGTTCATTAACTCCTTCATCAAAAACACCTCGTCGATGTAACCCGAGGATTTTCCCAATTTTAGCGCTAAATGTAACTGATCTATATTTCCGTAGTAAAATATTAACTTTACAATTTTCTTTATTGTAAACAATAGATATTCCAGTTACAGATTCCTGTATGAGTTCATCAAGTTTTGAAACAAATTCCTCTATGGAAGTATATGGTATATTTGGTAAATATAAAGTTAAACTTTCAACACCTTCAGTGACAATTTCCTTCTGAGCTTGAATAAAAATTTCCCTTTCACTTTTATCCTCTGAGAAAAGAAAAAAAGAATTATAAAATGTAAATTCCGTTAAAGCAACTTCATATTTATTTTGGGGTAAAGTTAAACGTTTTAAAAGTTTTGTTTTGTACTTATTAATTTTATTTTCAGGAAAAAAATTGAGTGAACTATTTGAAGGCAAGTAAACGTAGAATGCCATTTGACAACTGGCATAAAAACCTGTTAATCATTATATTTTATTTCATTCACTGATTAGGTGTGTTACTGAGATGGAAAATATAAAATCTATTTATTATGACCCTGAAAATATTGGGTCATTTGGAGGACAAAAAAGAGTCGAATTAGCTTTTAAAAAAAACAAAACCCCTTTAAAAAGAAAAATGGTTGACAAGTTTTTTAAATCAGAAGAAATCCCAACCAAATTTAAATTTACAAGGCATAAATATTTGCGGCGAAAATACATAGTACCTGAGATCAATTATCTGTGGCAATTAGACTTAGTTTCGCTAATAAAATTAAAACGTTTTAATGCTGGTATGCAATACATACTAACTGCAATTGATTGTTTTAGTCGATTTGCATACACACTTCCAATAAAAAATAAAACTGGGCGTGAAGTTTTAAGAGGATTTCAACAAATTTTGGAAACTGCAAATATTAAACCAAAATATTTGCAGGGAGATGAAGGAAAAGAATTTTGGAACAGGCCATTTATGGATTTTTTAAAAAAGGAAAATATCATTTTCTTTCACAATCATTCCATACTTAAGTGTGCTATTTTGGAAAGATTTCACGGTACCCTTATGTCTAGGCTTGCTAAATATATGGCTGCCAACAAGAACAAAAGATATATCGATGTTATACAAAACATAACAAAATCTTATAATAATTCTTATCATAGAACTATTAATTCAACTCCAGCGAGTTGTACAAAAATAAATGAGTTTAACACATGGTTAAACATTAATAGAGATCTTTTTAATAAAACATGGAAAGATAATGCAAATCTTAATAAGGGAGACTGGGTTAGAGTTAAAATTCAAAAAAAAATTTTTGATAAAGGTTCTAAATATTTTTTATATATTATTTTAATATATATATTCATTACGTTTTGTTTTTGTATAGGATATTCACAGAAATTTAGTGAAGAAATTTTTCAAATTAAAGAAAAACTCCAAACATATCCTATTACTTACAAAGTACAAAAAAATGATCAAACTGATATTTTAGGCATTTTTTATAAAGAAGAATTATCCAAAGTTCTTATATAATATCATGAAAAAATAAATGTCAAATTAGTATTCATTTCACGTTTATACATGGCATGTGACGACTCCGAAAGAATTGAGATTAAATTGCAAACACCATTTTTATTATGCATTTCGGGTGGGACTCAATCTGGTATTAATCATTCAATTTATTTAATATAAATCATGCAATCATATTTATATATAGGAAAAACAACATTATGCTCCAACATTTTAATAAATCAACTTGAAATTATTGATCATCCACCTAATGAAATTATTTACTGTTATAGTGAAGCTCAGGATAATTTGTTTAATAAGCTTAAAAAATGCATTCCTAACATAAACTTTCATCAGGGTTTGCCAAGCGAGTTTTATAATAATTCATCGGCTGGAAAATTATATATTCTTGATGATTTGATGACAGAATGTGCTGACTCAAAAGAATTAATGAATGTCTTTTGCAGAGTCTCACACCACCAAAATATCAGTATCATTTTTATATGTCAGTTATTTTTTCAGAAGAAGTTAACTCCTTTAACTAGGCAAATTAAATATTTGATACTCATGAAGAATCCAAGAGAGAATTCACACATTGAGATAATTGGGCGTCAAATGAATAGAGGCTATAAAAATATAATATTAAGAGATGCTTATAATGATGCAATGCAGCAAAAATTTGGATATGTGGTAATTGATTATAGCCAAACGCAAAATGATAAGTATAGAATAAGATCCAATATTTTTGCCAACGAATGCATTTTTTATTGTTAATAAAAGCCAGCACCAGAAAATTTATTCATTCTACTTTGAGCTCAACATTAATTAAGTTCGTCATGTGTAAAATAATTTCTTGTTCATCTTTTCTGAAGTTTTTTCTGTACTTAATAATTTTGATCAAGATTTCAACATGTGTTGACAAACAATGGCAAAATTTTGAATTAAAAGAAATTGACAAATGTATTTCTTGCTGCGGAAGGAATAATATTTTTCTGTTTATTCCTACATATTACTGGGGTGTTCGAGAATTTAAATGTGTTCCTGCTCATCAAATTGAAGAACAAAAAATTTCAACCGTCGTTTATCATTATGTTTCAAACAAAAATGATTGTTACAATCCCTTTGTCCAAAGAATTTATTCAGATTTTAACATCAAATGTGATAACGGTAATTTATTTTAATTATAAATAAATACAGTGTATCATTTTAATTGTTATTTTTTCCTTTATTTCTACAGATCCCAACGAACTATGGATGCGTGAGTCTGAAGATGAAAGTAATTTACCAACTGCTGTGTCCATTTCTCTTCACAAGATGTTGATGGGGAAAATTCACTCAAGCAACAATTTTCAAAAAATAATCATGGAAATATTTGCTTTATAATTGTTTTGCATATTCTAAATTGCCTTATTTTTCTCAAAGTTATTAATTACATTTATCTCAAATGATAATTTAAGTTATTCCAAATGCTTTTAATTTGATTTATTTAAATGTAAACTATTGGTTTAAAAGATTTATAATAATTGGAAGATAATTAACACATTAAAAACATTACTCTTGTGTATTATTATTGGAATCAATTTCTAGAATAGCTGATTCATTTAGCATTTTTATTCCAGTAGAACCAAAGCCATTTAAACCTCGTTCACCATTTTCTATAGGCTGTAAAATTTTTATTTATTAAAAACCGAATTGAATTTATTAGCCTTTATGTTTGGCATACCAAAGGTGCAAGGGATTCTAATCCATCACATTCATAAAATTTCTCTACTATTAATTGAGCCACGCGATCTCCAGGTTTTAGGGAATAAGGTATAGGTCCAAGATTCGCAAGAATTAATCCAACATTACCTCTGAAATCTGGGTCGATAACTCCACCTAAGATAAATACAAAGTATTAAATTAGTTGTTTATAACAATGAAGTGAATGCAAAATAATTTAATTGTAACATACCAAATGTAACAATTCCTTGTGATGCCAAGCCAGATCGGGATGCTATTCTTCCATATGTTTTCGGTGGAAACATTAGTTGTAAATTTAACAACACTTTAATAATTTGTCCCGGTGCAATTAAAATTTCAACTGGGGTGGACAAATCAAATCCAGCACTTTTGAAATTTCTACGGGGCGTAACCGCAGATTCCTCGAGTTTAAAGAAGAGTAGTGACATTGTTAGGGAATAAAAATGAAATGATAAGTATTAAGAAAATTAATTGAATATTTATACTTTTTTATTTTTATATTCTTGATAAATAAGTATCAATATCTGATTGAAACTTTACGCTTTCCACAATTTTTTGAAGGTTGTATACTGACACGTTATTGTTTCCTGCATACCATCGTTTAAAATCTAATTTTTCTGAAATTTCAGGGTCATAAATTGTTTTGTTTAGCAATTTTGATAATTGAGCCTGTGTATCTGAATATGCAGAAATTAATCTAGGAATTCTGCAACTATATGTTTTTGGTTTTCTTGCAAATGAAATTGGCTTCCCTCCTGGAATTACTGACCTTTGTTCAGCCATCTTCAACTACAAAAAAATAAAAATAAATATAAATAAAATAAAAAATATTGGTTAATTTCCTGAAGTTGTCTTTGTTTATTTACCTTGTATTGATCCTGAGCACTCTGATTTAAAACAATAAATGATGGCAATTAATATCTTCTTCATCATTTTATATAACTTTTGTGAGTTATATAACATGCATTTGTATTGAATTGCATTGTCAAGGTCGATGCACTGGCTAGACCAAATAATTTAACCTTAATCTTCTTTAAATTTAAGGAATTTACAATCAGGATGTGCAATTACTAATTAATTCAGAAAATGCATTAAACTAATTAAATTGTAAGTTTGTGTTTAACAATGTATGCAATTTAAAGTCATTGAAGTATGCATTTTCAAATCACTGATGTATGCAATTTAAAGGCACTGAAGTATGCAATTTAAAGGCACTGAAGTATTTATTTTTTCAAATCACTGGTGTATGCAATTTTAAATCAGTGATGTATACAATTTCAAATCACTGAGCTATGCAACTTCAACTAAATTGAAAATTACTGTTTAAAATTATTCAAGGATGTAATTTAAAATTATTCGACCAAATGTTGTGTGCATCTTTTATGGTATAAATAAAATCATTTTTATTATCATCTTCAGTGTGATCGGTTTACTCTTCAAGTATAAAACTCTTAATATTTTTTAAGCTTGGCTTTAATTATACGAAAATCAGTCTGCATCATGGCATCAAGCGAATTTTTTGGTAAGACACAAAATTATTTTTGTTTAATTTTAATTATAATCTATATATTATTCATTTATAGATAACGATGTAGCTTCCAGCGGAGAAGAATCAGAAACCAGCACTAGTACTTCTGAAGTTGGGGCAGCCTCAAAAAAGGGAAAAGCCAAAAAGCCAAGAGCAGCAACTAAACGAAAAGCCAAGACTGCAAAAGCTGAAGATGAGAAAGATATGACAAAGAAAAAGAAAAAGAAAGATGTTATTCGCCTTGATATTTCTGATGCACCTTCTGATACTATCCCTGATTGGGAATGTGCTTTGGGTGACAATTGGTTTGTAAAGATCAAGAAGTATGAAGGTAATGGTAGAATGTATGTCATCCTTCGTCAGTTCAAAAAGGATTCAGTTGGTTATGGTGCTAACCTTAACATCGACATGCTCGACAAGATTAGTAAAGCTTTTCAACTTGCTCAAGACCATGTCCGAAGTCACTCAGCCAACAAACTATAAATGTTTCTTTGGTTAAATTTCTAATTGGATTTTTAAAATTAAAATAAAATAATTGGATATAAAAAGTATATAAACGTTCAATTTTTTAACTTTTGTATTCATTCTTCAGTTTGCATTGTTGCCTCAAACTCTTCAAAATTTAAATTAATCATCCTTAAAGTTTCTTCATTTTCTTTATAATTTTCTGAAAATAATAAAAAAGCAAAAACATAAAATTAAAATGGAACACCTCACGGATTTCGAAAACTATCTTCTAGAGAATGAATTTCTTCTAACACCAAACTGTTTGGAATCTTCAAATTTAATTCCTAAGAAGTCATTTTCCGAGGTAATCAATTTTCAATTTATTTATTTATTTATTTATTTATTTTTTTTTTTTTAAATTATATTTTAAATTATTAATATTCCAGTATAATATTTTTCATTTTAAACAATTATTTTTCTTATTTTCAGATGGAAAATTTAAGAAATAAGCTTCTATTAAAACCCCAGAAAAACCACATTCCAAGACCAGCTTTTGTGGAAACTATTGAGAAAATGATTGAGAGAGTCGCATCAAGGGATTGTGCTTATTGTGAATTGACATTTGGAACTACACTGGATCTTGAGGTTCATTTAACTTCTTTTCACCGGTGCCGCTTTTGCTCATATGAAGGAAATGGTTATCAATTAAAACATCATCGTGATTCGTGTCTCATGGTTCAACAAGGAGGACAAATAAGTGATGGGGAACTTCCAATTTTTCCCTTTCGTGAGAAGAAGAGGGCTCTTCGTGGATATGTCCGGATATATGGGTACAGTTCTGGGAGTCAGCATTTTCAAAGTTTATTAGAGTTTATGGATTTTAGTCACGACAAGCTAAAAAATATAGTTTATAGATGCTTAAGAGATTTGCGAAGCATTAAATTGCAAATTAATTTACAAGTTACATTTGCTAGAGTAAGAGATGGAGAAGAAGTAGAATTCACAGATAAAACTATAAATTCATCAACTCTTACTCTATTAAATAGATCACAATTTAAAATTGTATATAAAAAAATCTTACAGCAATTAGACACCTTTATTAGTCTTTTCGAAAAATTTGGGTCAAATTGGCTCTTAGATTCAGTTAATGGAATGGACGTAAGAGTTGGCATTTTTAGGCCATTTAAAGCTGGGTGCTATTTGTCAACACCTATTTTTATAAAATCAAAACGATGCACTGTAAACATAAATGCGAGAGATAATGAATGCTTTAAGTGGGCAGTACTAGCCGTTTTGCATCCACCAAAGAATCGGGGATCAGTCAGTAGGGCAGTGACATATAAAGAATTTGAATCTAAATATGATTTTAGCTGTATTAAATACCCTGTTTCAATGAATAGAATTTTAAGTTTTGAATTAACTAACAAGATAGCTATTAACGTTTTTACTGTTGAAAAACTTGAAGGCTTGCTTCCAATGCGAATATCTGAGCACAATTATACTGATTTTTCAACAGTAAATTTGATTTACTTACATGATAAATATTCTGGTCATGGTCATTTCATCGCATGTAAAGATATAAATAGAATCATGGGAAAGAAAAATCGAGGAAGAAGGTTTCTTTGTTATAATTGTTTGTGTAGATTTAAATACAAAAAACTTGAAGAACATATGACAGCTTGTCTTGGTTTTGAGCCACAAAAAATTAATCTACCAAAAGTTATAAATAATGAACCCCCCATTTTAGAATTTACAAATTTTAAACATACACTGAAACGTGGTTTTGTATGTTACTTAGATTTTGAATGTATAATGAAAGAGAAGAGAGAATTTATTCACAAAGAAAATCAAGTTAACTTTTGCAGTGATGAATTTCAAGCTGAAACTAGAAAAGTTTTAAAACACATTCCATGCGGTTATAGTTTGGTAGTAATAAATCACACAGGTGAAATTTATTTTCATGAAACCTATAGAGGAGAGCATCCTGTTGATAAGTGTATTAAAACTTTGCATCAGCTTTCTGAACAAGTAAAAGAAATTTATTCACACTATATTCCAATGGATTTGTCTTATGAAGAAGAGCAAGAATTTCTTAACAGTAGAAATTGTCATGTTTGTCAAAAACCTTTTGGGGAAAATGATATAAAAACAAGAGATCATGATCATTTAGATGGCAAATTTATTGGGGCAGCTTGTCAACATCATAATTTAGCTAGATCGCATGACTATGCACTTCCAATTTTAATACATAACGGTAGGAATTATGATAACCATATATTGTTAAGTGGATTTCGTAAGTATGGTGAAAAAATAAAAGTTATTCCTAACAATTCTGAAAAATATTTGAGCATTCAAGTTGATAATTTGTTATTTTTGGATTCAATGGCATTTTTAAATGCATCCTTAGACAAGCTTGTTGAATTATTACGCGACGAATCGGAAGATAAATTTAAAATAGTTAGAGCAGTTTACAAAGATAAAACACCTCATTTATTACGCAAAGGGGTGTATCCATACGAATATTTTAATAGCATGGAAAAATTTGAAGAAACTAAATTTCCACCTAAAAATGCATTTTACAGTTCACTGAAAGATGAGCATGTGAGTGATGCCGATTATGACTATGCAAAAAATTTATATGAAAATGTTTTTAATTTTTCCAACTTAGGAGAATATCATGATTTGTATGTACATTTGGATACACTGTTGCTGGCTGCAGTGTTTGAAAATTTTAGGGACTTGTCATTAAAAATTTATCAAATTGATCCCACTTATTATTATTCTCTTCCTGGAATGGCATGGGATGCTGCATTGAAAGTAACTAAAGTAAAATTAGAACTTTTTAGTGATATTGATATGTATTTATTTATCGAGAAATCACTTAGAGGAGGAGTTTCTCAAATTAGTAAAAGATATGCAAAAGCTAATAATAAATATATGGAAGAATATAATCCCAATAACCCTAGTACATATTTAATCGGATTAGACATGAATAACCTCTATGGTACCGTAATGAATGATCCCTTGCCATTAGGGTCATTCAGGTTTTTATCTCAGGAAGAATGTGAATCATTTAATTTGGAAGACAAAGGTGATGATGATGAATTTGGGTTTATCATCGAATGCTCATTGATTTACAAAAAAACTTTACATGATGATCACAACGAATATCCCTTGGCCCCAGAAGCTTTTTTTGTTAACAAACATAACTTTGGTTCATATCAAAATTCATTGCGAAGATCTTTGGGGATAAATTTTATTGATGGTCAAAAACGTTTAGTTCCACATTTATTTGATAGAGAAAAATATACAACGCACTATAAAAATTTAAAGTATTATTTAAAGAAAGGATTAAAAATTAAAAAGATATTTAGAATATTAACATTTAGACAGTCACCCTGGCTATCAAAATACATAATGTTAAATACACAACTACGAGCTAAAGCCAAGTCTAATTTCGAAAAAGATTTCTATAAATTAGCAAACAATGCTGTGTTTGGAAAAACGATGGAACAAAAAAGATCAAGGATGACAGTTAAACTTATCAATAATGCAAATAAAGCAAAAGATTTTCTAGCAAAAAATAATTTTGATAGTTTTATACATATCAAGGGTGATTTGTTTGCTTTTAACATGAAAAATAAATCCGTCACTTTAGATAAACCCATTTATATTGGATTTAGTATACTCGATATTAGTAAATTATATATGCAAAAGTTTCATTATGACAAAATGAAATTTTGGTATGGAGAAAATGCCTATTTATGTCAAACTGACACAGACTCACTCTTTTATGAAGTTAAAACTGAAGATATATATAAAGACTTGATGTTACATAAAGATGATTTTGATTTTAGTGGTTATCCAATTGATCATCCACTTTTTAGTAATAAAAATTGTAAAGCTTTGGGAAAAATGAAAGATGAAGCAAATGGAAATATTAATTTAGAATTTGTTGGGCTTCAAGCTAAATCACATAGTATTTTAGTTAGGAAAGGAAAATCAAAACAAGCTGCTAAAGGAATTGTTCGATCTGTTCAAAAAAAAATTAATCATGATCACTATATTAAAGTTTTTCGTAAACAATGCAGATTAGTTGTTTCTGCTAAAGTTATAAGATCTTCAAAACATAAAATATATACAATGGAAATAAAGAAATCTGGATTGCATGCATTCGATAGTAAACGTTTTATACTTAAAAACGGTATTGATACACTTGCTTGGGGTCATTATAAAATTCCTGATATTCTTAAAAATGAGAAGTAATTATTTTGTAATATAAAATTGTAAAGCTACTCTGTGTAAATAAATACATATTACATAAAATAATATACTTCAGTTTATTTACATCACTGGAATACAGCACATGTGTAAGATGAAACAAGCTTACACATTTAATCATAATCATTATTACCACACATTAAAGAGTCAAATTGGTGGTGGAATAAATGTTTATGCTGGGACTAGACAAAGAGGGGGTGGACTTGGAGGAATTTTAGGATATTTTACTAAATATGCAGTTCCATTAATTTCGAGATATATTTTGCCACATGCCACAAAAGCTTTAGCTAATACAGCTTCTGACATAGCTGAGAGAGGTTCAAGTTTTAAAGAGGCTCTCAAAACCAATTCTAAACAATTAGTCAAAAACGTTGGAAATCACATTTTCAATCAACTTTCTCAAAAAGGAGAAGGTGGTCGAAAAAGGAAAAAATCTACTCCAATTTTATTATCAAAATATATTGCTCCTAAAAAAGCAAAAAAATCCATTAAAAAACAGAACCTAAAGCTTAAAAAAACTATTGATTTTCTATCATAATGTCGCTCTTAAACAGTATATCAGCCCCCATGTTAAGAAGTGAAGTTGATTTGTTTAGTTTACCAGGAACTGATACAACTGTACATGAATCATATTATGCTGAGTACAAACCAGTAGTTAATGTCCAAGATTCATCATCTAAAGTTGAATTTAGGATTGTTGGTAATACAAACCACTACATCGATTTATCTGATCATTTTTTGTGGGTTAAATGTAAATTGACTGATAAAGATGGAAATGATTTAATTGATGCGGATGAAGTTTCTGTTACTAATTACTTTTTACATAGTATGTTTTCACAAGTTGATGTACTTTTCCAAAATCAAACAATCACTGATGGCAATTCTTGTTATGGTTATAAAGCATATTTGCAAGCAGTTCTGTCTCATGGTCAGGATTATTTTTTGTCGCAAGCCCAAAGCGCATTATTTTATAAAGACACAGCTTTAGGTACTACAAGTAATGGATATAAACACAGAAAAGTCATTTGTCGAGCTTCTACAGAATTCGAAGCTTGTGATAAACTCAAAATAGATATTGCCCAGACTCATCGTTACATTTTAAATGATATGAATATTTCATTAGTTTTAACTCGTGCTAGTGATGCATTTGCAATTGAATATCACGCACCAGGTTCTACGACTGCTGCTGATGGTAGTATTATCCCTGCATTACCACCAAAAAATCCAAAGTTTAAAATAATAGATGCAAGTTTTTTTGTAAGGAAGAAAGTATTATATCCAAGTATCATCTTGGCTCACCAAAAGCTTTTATCAGAAGGACATTTAGCAAGATATCCTTTTATACATTCATCTGTCAAATACTTTACAATTCCTTCGTCTACTCAATCATTTGTTGAAGAAGATATATTCCAATCAAAAATTCCTAAAAGATGTGTACTAGCATTAGTTCCTAATTCAGCATTTAATGGTAATTATACAACAAATCCATTTTGGTTTGATTCTAATAAGTTAGCATCTGTTAACATATCTGTTAATAATTCTCCAATACCAATTCGTCCTCTATCAATTGATTTTGATAAAAACGATTACATAATTCCCTATAGAATGTTATATTCATCTCTCGGTACAGCTGACCAAGATTTTGGATTAATTTTTAATAGAAATGAATTTAAGACAGGTGGATATTGTGTTTTTCCTTTTGATTTAACTCCTTTTATGGGGAATGAATCAATGCTTGAACTTGAAAAAGCAGGTTCTGTACGAATAGAATTAAAATTTAAAGAAAGCCTTAAGCAAGCACTTACTTTAGTTGTATATCACGAGCGTCAGGGACAAGTCGAAATTGATCAGTTCCGGCAGATAAATGTACAATGAATTCGATACAATTAAGATATACATTACTATCTTTTATTCCAAAGCTCCATACTGGAGTTTATGCATCTGATCAAATCAAATTTATTAACGAAACAGAATTCGCTGTAATTGTAAATATTATGGATTCAACTAATGATGGATTACATTGGGTAACATTTATAAAAAAGAAAAATAAAATACTAGAATTTTTTGACTCAATGGGATTTCCCCCATCTACATATGGAAAATATTTTGTTCAGTTTATACAACGATACGGAGGTATATGTAAATATAGTAATTACCGTTTACAGAGTGAAAAAAGTTTAGTTTGTGGGAATTTTTGTTGTTACTTTATTCATTTACGACTAAAAGGAGAAAGTTTTAAAAATATATTAAAAAAATTTAATTTTAATAATAAATTAAAAAATGATGAAATTGTACGTCAGTTTATCTTAAAAATAGATATGCCTAAATTCTCTGAATGTTTGAAATTGTGCGATGGAGAATGTTTTAAAGATAATTTAAGATTTAGTTCTGTTTGTATTCAAAAAAATAAAAAATGTCAAAGAATAATAAATACATTTTTATAAAGATCCATGGGTGTAAGAACATGATTTATTTACATTGCTGCATCGATGCATATGTAAAATTAGCACTAAAGTTTAATTGCTCCTTGGGTGGGCTATATCTATCATCATCCTTGAGTTGTAGATCTTCTAAGTTCTTTTATTTTATCCCATTGTAATGGAGTAGCATATTCTTTGAAATGTTCAAGCATTCTTTCTACTTCTGCAACCTTTTGTTTTATGAAGGCAAAATCTTCAAAGATTTGGGCGCATTGTGATATTTCTTTAGTCTCTAGTTGCTTATAGTTTGTTTGAATCTTTTTAATTTCAAAAATTTTGCTCAGGTTGGTCAAAGGTTGAAGGGTATACAAACAAGGGACCCCGACAAGTTCTCCTGGACCTTCTTTAAGAATTTGAATAGCATCTTCCAAACAAGATATTTCAATGTCGCTAAAAATTTGCCAGTCATGATTTTTATCTTCTTTTATTTCTGTAAGTTTGTTAATATCCACCTTTCCGTTAAGCAATACAGATTTAATTTTCTCAGTTAAAGTTGCAATTGTCTCGTCCGATTTTATTTTTGGGAGTTTTGGTAGCTTTGGTTTCGCTGAAATAACAATGTTGAATCCCCACTGAATTGCAGAGACGTAATGGGTTGCAAATCGTGTATCTTGGATGGATTCCTGGGATAAATGTGAACGCAGCTTGCTGTAAGTTAATCGCTCTTCTTTTGTTTTGGCTTTGTAAATTAGAGAAAAAATACCAAGGCCTTCAGAACAATCTTTAAGATAATCCGCAGAACCTATAAAGGACATGATTTAATTTAATTTGTTTGAATTATGTTTAAGAGTATAGAGCAAAGATACAATCAATTTAGACACTTTGGTTTTTGCCCTGAAGATGGTCAAATAATTAGTATAAAAATCTGAAATTTTTACAGAATATTTATTTTATTGTTATCCAGCTTCACATTTTAGCAAACAGACTGGATTTCAGTCCGTTATCTATTTCATATTTAATTTTCTTTTTGATGTCCTTCATAAGCTCTTTTCCTGAAGACTCTGCAACTTTGGAGCTGATCCTTTTCCACTGGAACCGAAATTTTCTCAAAGTGTCCGGTGTTTTCTGAAGCTTTGAGTATGAAGACTTGCACAATGCCCAAAACTTTTCAATTGGGCGAAGATGGGGGACATTTGGAGGATTCTCATCTTGAAGTACCAAATTGACATTTTTTTGGATTTTTTCCTTCACATTTCGCGCATAGTGAATCGTCGCTAAGTCCGGCCAGAAAATTACATTTTCGATTTTATGATGCTCTTTTATAAAAGGGATCAGACGGCGAATCACGCATTCGTTTAAATACGTTTGGGCGTTCATGGTACCTTCGTGAACGTATGGGTCTGAAATGTTGCCAAACTGGTCTAACGCCTGCCAAACTAAATATTTTTTAGGAAATTTTGTAGTGCACTTGATTTTGTCTTCAGTTCTGATTTTGGAAGGATCTTTTGCATTAAAAAAACGCCTTCCTGGAGTCTCTTCTGGGTTTTTGATGACGTACGACTCATCGTCAATTACCACAATTTTTCGCAACAGTTTGCGGTAGAGATTGGGCAGTCTCTCTTTTACTTTTTTTTCCTGGGCTTCTGTATGCTTTGCAGCGGACTTCTTTGTATATGATTTTATCCCCAGTTTATTGAGTTTAATTTTTTGTAAATATGTTTTATTTATGTGAAGTTTCTTGGCAGCAGCAGGGACGGAAGTCGTTGGATTCTTCTCAAAAAACTTTTCAACGGATTTCAACTTTCGAGGGGTTGCAATAGAAGGTTTATTTCCTGTCAATTTTTTGAAATTGACATTTTCAGATTCTCCAAATCTTCTTATGTAATTTTTAATTGTAGCACGGGCACACCCCTCAAGTTTTAAATGAAGCCACGTTTTTTTCGAATCTTTGTGAAACACATTTTTATACATATACAAAACACGATTTGCCAGTTCTTCACTTTGAACTAGTGTCAAATGTTTATTAGCCATTATAATTTTATGAAATTTCTACTGCTTATGACGAACTCCACGCTCGTTTCAGACACTTTTTCCATACCTTCTCCGATTTCGATGAAAATTTGAGGGATTGTAGAGCTTGCCCCCCTGATTACAAAAATATATATCTTTTGTGGGTGGGGCTCTTGGGGGTGTGGCTATGGGAAAAAGGATGGGTGACCTTAAAGGTACGAGTGCCCAGGTGTCCCA